>JAGFNQ010007742.1:0-26986 GCA_024364735.1 Boesenbergia rotunda | reverse complement strand
GTAGACTGCGAAAGACCAAGCAAACCGTTTTGATCTATCTCTATAGATTCTAATCCCAAGGATATAGGTTGCTTCTCCTAGGTCTTTCATGGAGAAAGTTTTGGACAACCAAATTTCAACTGTCTGTAAAACTGATACATCGTTCCTATAAGTAAGATGTCATCGACATACAATACTAGGAATACGACTGCACTCCCACTAACCTTTTTGTACACACAAGGTTCGTCAGGATTTTGTGAGAAATCAAACTCTTGATTGTCTCATCAAAATGGATGTTCCAGCTCCTAGATGCTTGCTTCAGTCCATATATGGATCGTCGAAGCTTGCATACCTTGGTTTTATCAACCGATGTGAAACCTTCAGGTTGTATCATGTATACATCCTCAAGAAGGTTTCCATTAAGGAAAGCTGTTTTCACATCCATTTGTCATATCTCATAATCATAATGAGCTGCTATGGCTAGGAGCATCCGAATGGATTTATGCATAGCTACTGGCGAATAGGTTTCGTCATAATCAATTCCTTGTTTTTGACGATATCCTTTTGCCACTAATCTAGCCTTAAAGGTAACTACATTACCTTCCATGTTGGTTTTCTTCTTGAAAACCCACTTGCACCATATGGGCTTAATCCCTTCAGGTGGGTTAACCAAGTCGCATACTTAATTTTCGTACATGGAATCCATTTCCGACTTCATGGCCTCAAACCATTTGTCCTTTTCTGAACTTTTCAGGACATCTTCATAACTGATAGGTTCATCATCACTTATGAGTAACACGTCGTTCGATGCACATACGAGAAATCCGTATCTCTCTGGAATATTGCGTGCCCTATCAGACCTACGAAGAGGTGGTGTTGTTTTAGGTTCAACTGATAGCTCATCACTATGAGTTATCGGTTGTGGGTTTAGACTAGGTGTCTCTGTAATGTCTATTGGAGTTTCTTGAACTTCATCAAGATCAATGCCACTCCCACTGTTTTCTTGTAAAAGAAATTCCTTTTCCAGAAATACAACATGCCTTGAAACAAACACCTTTTGTTCTAAGGGATGATAGAATTGGTAACCCTTCGTTTCCTTAGGGTACCCAATAAATAGACATTTATCAGACTTAGCATCCAATTTGTCTGATATAGTCCGCTTCACATAAGCAGGACAACCCCATATCTTAAGATGAGTTAAGTGAGGTTTCTTACTATTCCATATCTCATATGGAGTAGTAGAGACTACCTTGGTCGGTACTCTGTTTAGCAAGTAAACAGTTGTCTTAAGTGCATAGCCCCAAAAGGATTTTGGAAGAGTTGCATGGTTCATCATGGATCTAACCATGTCCATCAAGGTTCGGTTACGCCTCTCAGATACACCATTATGCTGTGGTGTATACGGCGGAGTCCATTGGGATAATATCCCATTGTCCCTAAGATAATCTTGAAACTCTTGACTTAAGTATTCACCACCCCGATCGGATCGAAGTATTTTAATACTTTTCCAAGTTGTTTCTCTACTTCATTTCTGAACTCTTTGAATTTCTCAAAAGCTTCAGATTTGTGTTTCATCAAGAACACATACCCGAATCGTGAGTGATCATCGATAAAGGTGATGAAGTAGCTATAGCCTCCTTGTGCTAGAGTTGACATTGGTCCACATACATCGGTATGTATTAGACCAAGCAATTCTCCCACTGGATTACCTTTTCCAGAAAAGGGTAATTTGGTCATCTTGCCTCTTAAGCATGATTCGCATGCATCAAATGAACCGGGTTCAAATGATTCCAAAATTCCACATCGGTGTAATTCGGTCATGCGTTTCTTACTTATATGGTCAAGACGACAGTGCCACGTGTAGGAGTCTATTCGATTATCTATTCGAGCACGTTTGTTGCTAACTTCGATATTGAAAACGTCACTGGATAAATCTAACGTGTAGATGCCATTGCACAAAGTTCCATTCTCATAAAGAACGCCATTTAAAGTTATGTAACAACAATTGTTACTAAAAGTTAAATGATAACCCTTTTCATTCAAACATGAAATAGATACAATGTTCTTTATTAACGAAGGAACGAAATAACAATTATCCAATTCTAAGACACGTCCAGTTCGGAGCTTTAGCAAATATGTTCCGATGGCAACAGCAGCAATTCTTGCTCCATTTCCAACTCGCAAATTCGCTTCTCCCTTGACGAGTCTTCTTCTATTCCATAGCCCCTGTATGTCATTACATATATGTGAGCTACACCCAGTATCAAGTACCCAGGTATTTGAGGAAATAGAGTGACATTCAATAACGAAGATACCTGAAGAGGATGGGGCATCGGATGCCTTCTTCTTCAAGGACTCAAGATAAACCTTGCAGTTTCTTCGCCAGTGACCCTCCTTGCCACAATGATGGCAAGTTCCTTTTGGTTCTTTTCAGTCTTCTTGGCCTTTTTCTTCTTCCCTTTGTTCTGTTCTTTGGCCTTCCTCTTAGAACCTTTCTTCGAGGAACCAACTAATAGTACCGTCTTTTGATCCGGCTTCACAGAAGGCTCCACAGTCTTCAGCAGGTTGAGCAACTCAGGAATGGAAGTCTCTAGTTTGTTCGTCCGATAGTTCATCACAAATTGTGAATAACTTTTGGGCAAACAACTCAGAATTAAGTCAATACTTAGTTCATGATCCATAGCAAAACCGAGTGCGCTCAGTCGCTCAATGTACCCCAACATCTTTAACACAAACTGCGAGGCAGAAGTGCCTTCCTGCATCTTAGTGGTGAAGAGGAGTCTAGAGACTTCGAACCTTTCGGATCTCGCCTGCTCTTCAAACAACTCATGAAGATGGAAGATGATGGTATAAGCATCCATATGCTCATGCTGCTTTTGTAGCTCAGGTATCATAGAGGCTAGCATAATGCAACTCGCAAGTTCAGAATCGGTCACATGTTTCTGATGGGCCAACAATTGGTCCGGAGTTGCATTTTCTGGAGGATGGTCGGGAAGTTGATTTTCAATGACATAAGCAAGCTTTTCCGCCTTGAGGACTATCCTCAGGTTTCGAAGCCAGTCCATGAAGTTTGGCCCAGTCAGTTTATTGGTGTCCAAAATGGAACGCCAGTTTAGAGAAGACATGATCGAGTGATTATCCTAGAAATACAAATTGAGATTATGTGAGAAGAATGATTAAAGAATGTATCAATATACATTAATTAAAAAATCTTATTTATTTTTTAAATTGAATAACCCTTTTTATCAATTCGGGAGATCGTAGGAACATCTCCAAATAGGTTGATATCCAACCATAGATAAGAACAACCATGGCTGTGGCCATCAAGTTTTTCTTAGCTATGAAGGTGGGTAATTATACCGATTACACATCACATATATGTAACTATCACTTTATGCTATCAACTAATTGAATGTTTGCATAAATCATTGGGTTGTTAACTCATTAACAAGTATGTAACATTATACATAGCACCCAACTGCACCTCTCTTTACATCGACCTTGGCTGTGGCACAACAAATCGATGCTCCAAGCTTAAGGCTGACCCATTAATCAAGAAATAATTTTAATATGGTTGGAGCTCATTCAACCGTTTAGTCAGTCTTGGATGTGTCTAACAACCATAACTAAGGATTGACCTCTGACTCCAACTATATTATTCATAAACTAATTCCATGGTTTGAACATGTTGAGGTTCAAGCTGGGCATGGATGTGTCCATCAACCCAAACGAGAAACAAAACTCCGATTCTAACCATATTAATGGAAGGTGTTAGCCTTAATATTTTGTAAGGGGTTTTAGGTCTCATCCTTTCTTTTTTAATGCACATTCATGACATATGTCATGACTAACGATTTCCTTAATAAAGTATGTATGTGACTTAAGTTATCAAGTCTCATTAATTAAATTAGGAACTGGATTTCCTAATTCTAATTTCATACTATATTAAAGGAATTGTTTTGGGAAACAATTTCCTAAATTGTCATAATCAATTTCGGAAATAATATGTTTTAGACTTTGATTTCTCTAAATCAAATCTTATTAAATCAAGAGGCAATTCCCTTAATTCAACGATATATTATTTTCATGAAAATCTCAATTAAGAAAACTCTATAGGAAACCATTTTCCTAATTAATTTTGGAGACAACAATATGTAAGAGCATCACCTCTTAAAACATATTTTATTCATCGATTTAATTAATTACAACAAATCGTTTTCTAAGGGTGGCTCCCCGAGGCTCAGATACCCAAAGAAAAGTAATTTGTCGTAAATCCAATTTGGACGGCTCCCCGAGGCTCAATCCAAATTAAACATGACAATTTCAATTTTAAAATTGGGAAATTAAATTACAACAACTAACTTTAAATTGGATGGCTCCCCGAGGCTCAATCCAAAATAAAGAATTTTGTTGTCAATTTAAAAACCAATTCAAATTTAATTGTCAGTTAACTGTCCATGATTTTGTCTAGACTTTCTTGAAAGAAAGTGCCCAAAATTGCGAGATTTCAAAATAGTTTTTCAGAATAATTGTAAGTTTCTGTTACAAAGAAAACTTACATATTTCCAAAATTGGAAAATTTCTAAAATCAGAAAAATTTTCAAAATTGGAAAGTTTCCAAAGATGGGAAGTTTTTGCAATTATTATAAAATTTTTAGAAACTAGGATATTTCAAAAGTTCGCGAAATTTCATGAGGATTTCCAAACTTAGAAATTTCTAAATCTAAAATTTATTATAATTGGAAAGTTTCCATAATTGAAAATTTTTTTTCCAAAATTGAGATTATGACAAAGTGATCCGCAAAACAATTATATGATTATGTCGAACACTAACCGGCTCTGATACCACTGTTGGGACCGGGTGCATGTCGACAAGGATACGGGTTCGTAAAATTTTAAATTTCTACGTGCAGCGGAAGAATTAGCATAAAATAATTTCCTAAATTATTTTAACCATGTATCTAGCATGCAACCTTATGGTGTGTGGACATAATCATAAATTAAAACTTTGCGGAAAGGTAAACTAATTTACTAAGTACCTCGCGTAACTCGAAGTAAGGGACGAGATCCAACCGTAGCGTCCCTTGGAAGCTTCGCCTCTATTCGCGTCCACGCCGAGTTCTCTTCGGGATGACTTCGCAAAGTCACGAGTTTTGTGTCGACGAGAACTACTAGATTCTCGGAAGGCACAACAAGAAGAACAAGAGAAAAGATAGGAACCTAACCAACAAGAAACGGAATCCAAATTCCGGGAAGAGAGGAGTTGCGATCCGCTTCTTCTTCTTCTTGTTCGGCTTCTCCTTCTTCTTGATAGCTCACGGCAACCACCCTAGGGTGTGCTAGGGGCGCCGGCCCTAGGTGGTTGAAGGGGAGCCGGCCTTAATTCTCAAGGAGGGCGCCGGCCCTAAGGGAAGAGAGGGAGAAGGAGAATAATAGAGAGAGAGAGAGGAAGCTACTAATCTCTTGACAACTCAATTGGAATTAAGGGCTTGCCTTTGGTTCCTTTATATAGTAGCATCTCCCTTGCCAAGTCTCCCTCTTAACGGAATTTTCATAACAAATTTATCCTATAAATTCTCTTATGAATTATTCCGTTTAAACCAAGTTTTATTATAACTAATTTTATAATAAAACTAATACTTCTCTCTCTTTTAATTATGGAATAAAATTTGTATAAAATTTTCTTATCATGGATAAATCAATTCATAATTGATTTTATAAATTAAAATTAAACCAATTCATGGTTTATTTTAATTTCCATAAAAAGAATAAATTTCTACAAATTTATTTATAAATCTCTTTATATAAATTTCTTTATATATCAATTTATTTATCCATAATTTATAAAACAAATCGCGCTAGATTTATTTTATTAATTAAATCAATTAAATTGGTTTTCTTCCCTTTTAATGGCCGGCCACAACAAAGAGGTTTGGCACCCTCTTTGGCCGGCCAAACCAACCGGAACCGATCGCGAATTAAACTCATTTAATTCGCCCAATAAGCCTTCAAAAGACTTAGTCATTTTTAGCTTCCATTGCGCCTCTGACAAATTCAGATTCGACTTATTTCTCTTGATCGGAAATTCCAATTTTCAACTCGTTTTAAATCCCTCGGATTACTCGTAGTGCGTATAACTAAATAGGCTTTCGATTTATGTTGGCCGTTTATAATCAACAAATTATAGAACGATCATGAGTGGCACGTAGTAGTACATCATGACCCCCAATTAATCGAAAGATCAACGGTTTGACCTCAGAAGAAATTATTCTGAAACCCTTCAGCAGCTCTAATGAATCGTGCCCCATTCCCTTCACCACCTTATACCCACTTGGTTCAGGACATGGTCTGTTTGTGTCAGTCCCCACTAGACTGACTACGTCACACCTAGCCCAAGTAGTGTCTTTCTCGTCCTTTGGATTTCTAATTACTCTCATGTATTTAAGAGACTCACACTCTAAACATGATATACTCTGGCCAGAGGTTTTTGAGTAACAATCCGACGATAGGCCTGGGTATACATCTCCTCGCAAGGAGTGGTGAATCCTTTGTAGGCTGTTCAAACATCTTCGGGCACTTCGGCTTATACCCAATCATGCTGGCTCCACACCTCCTTGGAGATGATTGCTTAAGATGTTAATGTATAAGTCTCCATGACCAAGATGACTTGAACACCGCAAGTCAAAGGAACATCGCACTTAAGCTGCAGTAAGAACTTCATTGACATATCTACATGTAGATTCCCATATGAAGTCTTACAGCTAGTCACTCCAATGAACTAGTTCCCTTAACTAACATCCATGTTTATCTCCGGACATCCCAATGTCACCTGCCAGTGAGAATCAGCTGATTAGAGAATAACCCATGCTAGTCTCAACAGAATTGATAGTGTCCATTTTTATCAATTCATCGACTAGGGATAATTTCAATACTTCACAATTGCACATTAGAGATAATCACTAGTTGTGATCCCATCACAAATTCTCTTATGCTGTGAGTTGTATTGCGGACATTCAGTAGATGAGTTTAAGATCCTAATCAAATACACAAAACATGTATACTCAAATAGTGAATTATCATTTATTAATATAAATGTTTACATCATAAGGCGATTGCCTTAGGAGACTTTTCTCATATCACTAACACATTCATGACAGTATATTTTGGGTCCATCAAATTTTTGGCGCCGTTGCCGGGGAAGCAACTAGTTGATTTGTTTGATTTTTGCTTGTGTACTTATGGGCATATCATTTGATTCTATTTTCTGTTGTTTTATCTTTTGTATACGGTTGCTGCTATTTTTCTTGTTTGTTTTGTGACAGAGGCTGCAAGATCAAAATGTGGTCACCAGAGTTCTGTAAAGAGATAAAAGAGGCATTGGTGGAGTTGAAATGTTGGTGTAAGGTGTTGGAACACCAACAAAAACATAAAGCTAATTCATCTACTTACCAGAGGCCGATTCAGCTAAAATTTCAGCAACCTCAACCCCAATTTCAGCCACCTCAGCCCTTTTCAGAATTTCAGCCTTTCCAGCAATTTCAACAGCCAAATCAAGATTTCCAGCAGCCCTATTCTAATTTCTAGCAACCAAATCAGTTTTTTCAGCCACCATTACAACAATTCGAACAACCACAGCAATTCCAACAATTTCAGCCAGATTTTCAGCCAAGTCTATCAAATTTCCAGAATTTTCAGAATGGGCAGTCACTATTGCAAAGTTTTCAGCCCCAAATGCAGCAATTTCAGCCTAACTTTCAGCCACCTTATCAACAAGATCAATCACAATTTCAACAATATCAGCAAGGGCAACCTTTCCAAAATTTTCAGCCATGGCAGCAAGAATTTCAGCCCACTCAATTTCAGTGTTCACCACCACAATTTCAACCTCAGATCCAAGAATTCCAGAATCAGAATTTTCAGCCATATCCACCAACTTGTGAACCAAATTTTCAGCAGTTTAATCAGCCTGTGCAACCATTTTATCAACCCCCACAGTCTCAATTTCAACAAATGTTTCAACAAGAGGTTCAAAACCTCGGAAGGAAAATGGAACAAGTGGCTAGTGATTTGAATCAGATAAAAGCCCAAAGATCAGAACAATTATCTTCTCAAGTTGCTTTTAGTTCTGAGAGCCCCGGGGTTGGTTTGATATCAGTTCAAGGTGACCCTAGTGCATGGCCAAGCCTTTCTTCAAGTGATCTTAGAATTTTAGTGGAAGAAGAAGAAGAAATCATTAAAATCAGGGCACCTACAACATGCATCCCTCCGGAGATTCCTACTCAAAATCCATTTCCAAATTTTTCAGCTCCAGAAGAAACTGAAGCTCCATAGGACCATTCTAGACTTTTATTTTGTGATGATAATGTTATTCATGATCCTAATTTTTCTGATATTGTTGTTGCAGATATTACAGAAGAAGAATGCATAGGAGATGATTCCATAGGTGTAGGGGATTGCACTAAGCCCCAGGGACCACCACAAGATTCAGAGAATGAACCAGAAAGTGTAGGGACTTGCATGGTGGAAGCAAGCACCCAAGGATCACCTATTCCAGTTGAGTGTCCACCAGAGCTTGAGGCTGAAGAGGAGCATGTACTTGACCAGGAGGAGGCCACAGATACATCTACTATTATAGAACCTTCAGGTATTCTCCAGCACGCTCAGGTAAGTATTTCTCCTCTTTGTTCAGGAAAATGCAGCGAGGTACCTAGTGCTGACTTTATTGGTTATGATGAATTTATTGATATACCTTGTGTAGAAATTGTTTGTGAAAATCCAATAGAGGTACCAACAATTGATTTCATTGGTCATGATGCATTGCCTGATACATCTCTTGTAGATATGGGTTGCGAGCAAATTTTAGAGGCACCTATGATTGATGTTGTTTGTTATGATGAATATCTTGATACATCTTTTGTGGATATGGATAGTGAAACATTTTTAGACGTGCC
Source organism: Boesenbergia rotunda (assembly GCA_024364735.1). NCBI lineage: Eukaryota > Viridiplantae > Streptophyta > Magnoliopsida > Zingiberales > Zingiberaceae > Boesenbergia > Boesenbergia rotunda. The sequence goes on along the minus strand of JAGFNQ010007742.1, from coordinate 18,056 downwards.
TGAAATTGATGTTATTTATTTTGATGAATCTCTTGCTATATCTTATGTTGAGGTTGAATGTGAAAAACTTATGCAATTATCTGAGATTGATTTTATTGGCTATGACACATTGCTTGATACATCGTTGATGAAAAATAATTGTGATATTTCTATTGAAGTGCCAAAAATTGATTTCTTTGTTTATGATGAGTTCCTGGATGCAAATTTTGTAGAGAATGATTGTGATAATTTCATTGAGGTACCAGAATTTGATTTAATTGGATATGATGCAGTTTTGAATTCATTTCATGCAGAGACTGATATTATTTTATTTCTTTCTGACCCTGCACGCTTGAGAGAGGTATTACATTGTTTTGCAGGGTCCAGAAGACTTCAGGAGTGGGTGCTCCAACTGAACAGACTCCAGCCTCCTGGAAGGACTTCTAAAAGGCATCAAGAAGGAGGAGAAGATCTTACTTTAATCCATAGCCCTCCATTCCTTCCATGGATTTTGAACCTGAATCGCCTTAGGCCACCAGAGAAATTTTTTGTGAAGTTCAAGTGTGGGGGAGTCCGAATTCTCTCAGCCACCCAGACTCCTCCACTACCACGATGGAGGCTACTTCTAGATAGACTCCGTCTACCAGAATAAAGGGGAGTTTGTTTTTCTTGTATTTTCTTTTATTGATGTTTAATTTTTCATTTTTTTATGCTTTCTAGAAGTAGGATTTTCTTTTAAATTGAGTCCTTGTCAATAAATGCATGTTAGTTCTCTTAGAAGTTTGTTTCTTACATGAGTAGAAATAAATATATCCCTCTAGGTTATCTCCATAGCATTTTAGAGTCTTTTGAAAACAAATTAAATTTGGTTATTAAAACTTAGAGTTTGAACTCATGGATGAAATCTTGTATGCTTGAGTACTACTTTGCTTTAGAGTCTTAATTGATGATTTGAGATGAATCATTTGCACCTAGTGAGAATTAGCCTTATATTTGTGACACATATATGTGATTGTACTCTAGAACTTGCTTAGGATCTTTTAAAATCATATTTCAATGATTGGATCACATCTATAGAGGCTAATCCCTTTGTTTACCTTTCCATTTCATTTTGGCAAAAATCATGTTCAATCCCTTTTTCTTTACTTATTTCCTACTCTTAACCCCACTTTTCTATGGGTTTGTTTGTTTGGAATGTTTCTAATGCTATTTTGCCCGAGACGGACAAAGATTTAAGTGTGGGGGAGTGACTAAAGTTTTGAGATTTATTTTGGAGCAAGGATGTATTTCATGTCAAAAAGAAAAATTTTTTGCCAAGTTGAAGCCAAAGGTGCCAAGTGAGTTGAATTTGAATTCTAAAAATGAACAAGAGGATGGAAGCAATTGGAGATCTAGATTCCTTAACATATTTTGAAGATCCAAGTGGCATGGTGTGACAATGAAATTTTTTTTCTGCAATGAGAAACAATGGCACGAAAATGCAAAAAGAAAGAAATTCTTGTGCCAAGGTGAAGAAGAAAAAAAACCTACTAACTTGGATAGGAAATTGACTTGGATAAAAACTGAAAAGTTGGAATTTTGGGAAGCTAAGATCAGCAACATCTTGTAGAGACTGAGTTGAAGCTGGAATTACTTGACTCAATGCAGAAATGTTTGTGCCAAACAAGGAAAATCAGTTTGTGTAGATCTGAACTGAGCTGGACTGTTCGGAATGGAAACAAATGCAAGGGTGCTGACAAGGATTAAGAACAAGTCCATCAACCAGCCAGCCATCAGAAATTTGAAAAGCAGCAGGTTAGTTGAATTTAAATGCTGAAACCTCATCAGGCAGTGCTGAAAAACAAACCTGGAAATAATCTGTGCAGAGCTGAAACTAAACTGCATTGCAAGCTGAAAACTGAAAAATCTGAGCTGAATTGAAAGGATAGCTACTGAAATGATACAAGCTGATTCCATGTAAGCTGCAAAGTGATGAATATCTTGAAGGACTGTTTGAAAATTGCAGCCGAAAAAAATCAGATTAGTAGTGCAGTTTGAGCAGAACTTGTGTTAACTTGAGGCTAAATTTGATTTTTCAAGGCTGTCCACTGCCATGTTGCTCAACTACTCCTATATGCTAACTGATGTGAAGAAATCAGAGACATGAAACTGATTGAATGGAAGCTGAATTGAATCTGTGCAGAATTTTCAGTGTGCCACTCAAGTCAATTGCTGGGTTAAAGTTGAGTCTGATAAAGATTTGGGAGCTGAGCATAATTTTTGCAATGCATTACTAAATTATTAACAGAGGTTTGCAGAATGTTTTCCCTGAAGTAAACTTCTTGGTGAGCAGTTTTCCAGTAAAGGGCAAATGGATGAAAGAAAAAAAATGGCAGGAATCACCTACTTAGCGATTTTCAAGTAGACAATTTAAATTCTCCACTACCATTTGATGCAAGGACTATTGATGTTAATTGTTGGAGAAATCAGAGACTTGAAAAGCTGCCACCGTGGATGCTGAACTTGAAACAGAAGGAGAAGAAAAAAAAAGAGAGAGAGAAAATCAGAGAAGAAGAAAGAAAAGACAAAGAAACAAGTGGCATCCAACTTAAGTTTTGGCACCATAAATTAGTGAAGATTTTTCTCATCCAAATCCAAGTTTGCATCACTACATTTTGACCTTACTAGAGAGAAAGAAAAAAAAAACAGAGAAAGAAAAGAGAGGAAGAAACAAGTTGGCACGCAATAGCTAAAATTGGCACAATGAAGTCAAGGAAAGTTTATTTTCATCCAAATCAAAGGCAATTATTCAAGTTTGACTTCACAACACTTTTTATTTCATTAGGGGACTGAAAAGAGGGGCAAAGCACATTGGAAACATTTTTTGAGCAACCAAGTCTCCCACTTAGTCAATTTTTCCATTTTCTTGACTTTTACTCAATTTCTTACCATTTCCCATGTTTTCACTTGTTTTTATAGATGTTGATCCTAATCATGATTAATGGTGGAGATTAGACAATAAGCAAGCCTATGGTAGTGCAAGAAGCATGTGTGTTTGAGTGAGCTCCACTTCCATCATCAACTTAGAACTTAAGGAGAGAGCCACCAAAACTTCTCTTGAAAGGCTTAGTGATTTAAATTCATCTCAATGACTCATGATGGATGAAAAGGCTAAGTTGTTGATTTAAGGACAAGATACTAATCCCTAGAGCTTAGATTTTTGAGAATTGACAACCTTAGGTAATTTCTTTTCATTTGCTTCTAAATATGTCTAAGAAAATCTAGGGGATACATACATAGTAGTTTCGCGAGACGCTCAGGGTTAAGTGTGGGGGAGTTGATAAGTACCATTTTATTGATTATTTGAGTTGCTAAAATCCATGTTTGACCTATGTTTATATTGCTTAATTGTGAAATTACCCTAGGTTTTAGAACTTACCTTTATTTTGGACTTAATTGTAAATTTGCATAAAATTGGATTATTTGGCCACTAAATTCTTGATCTATTTTTGTAGGCAAGAAAGGTTCATGGACTTAGGGCATATTGGGTCAAACTCGAGTCGGAAGTGACCCGGATCGAATTATCAAGCTTACGATTAATCCCGGTCGTCCGATTCAAAAGTGGCTAGATCTGAGCCATCCGGGACCATCTGAAGTAATCCGAGCTAGGGTTAGGGTTGATCAAGCACTCTGATCATGATCTGAAGGTTTCATCCCAATCAGAGCTAAATCAGCCGTTGGATCAAGCTCGGAGGGCTCTAGATAGTCCATTCAAAGACTAAGTTGATCTGGACCATTCGTTGCAAATCTGGAGGATCCGAGCTACCACGAGGCAGATCCTGACCCCAGATCATCATCATCAAAGTTTGGCTCAAATCAGAGCAAGATCAGCCGTTGGATTTCCTCAAATCAATCTGGACCGTCCATGCTTAAGTATTTAATCAAAACTCATCAGCTCTTCTTCCCTGTCGCGTCTTCCTCGCCGCAGCTCGTCTCCTTCAGTAGTTTAGTGATTTTCTTCATCGTTTCTTCAATTTCTTCGCTTGAAGGCGTGACCACCTCAATTCGAGCTCATCCTTGAGTGACAGCAAGGATTTGGATTGAGGCTTAGCTTAATTGGCGAGTTTTCAGTTGTTAGCTACAATTTCAATTTCTGCCGTGGTTCATTACTGAATTTACTTAGTTGTTGTAGTTTTCTTGTATGGATTGTTTCTATCTCAATTGGAGGCTCATCCTTGAGTGACAGCAAGGATTCGTGAGCTGAGATGAGGGATTGAGGCTTGGTTAATTTCGTTTATTAGCTGTAATCTCATTTCTGTTCCATTACTGCATTCGTATCAGATTGCTTAGTTTCATTTCTAATTGTTTTGCTTAAATTAGGTTTGGTTTCTGCAAGTTTAATAGCTAGGGAATGTGTTAGTGGACAATTGTTTCTTATTTCAGTTCAATTGCTTTAATCTGTTGCGTGCCATTTCTTCCCCTGCGTATCAGAATTTCTTCCTGCGTATCACTTTTGTTTACCTGCATTTCATATCAGTTAGTTTAGTTCAATTCAGAATTGTTCCTGATATTAGTTTGACACAATTGATCTTAATTGCTTGTGAGTTCCTGAATTCATTGTTCCCTTGTTTTCAGTTCTCCATTTCTGCCCTATGTATCAGTCCTGTAGTTGCGTGCCAACTTTCAGAGTAGTGTTTCTGCATTTCATGTTAGTGAGCTTAGATTTTCTGCAATCTCATCTAAATTTTCGATTGGAATATTTGAATTCATTTGCCTGCGTGTTTGTATTCAGTTGCGCATCAATTCTGCACACTAATTCTGCATTAAACGCTATCAGTCTAATTCTGCAAAACTGCAAGTTTTTTTATCTGCAAATTCTGAATCGATTCTGAAATTCTTCAACTAGCATCTAAATACTTGATTTCACTCATCAGAAAAGCTGTTAGTCAGTGACCCATTGCATCATATTCAGCTTGATCTATTAGTTCCTGTATTCGGGTTGCATTCCTGTAGTAGCTTCAACATTCAGCCCTGCATCATTCTGTTTTTTTGGGCAGTTTCTGAATCCACTTCTTCCATTCAATTGTTTCTGAATTGGGCATCTTCATTTCTGAAATCTTCAGTTAACATTCTGAAATTGTGTCAAATTAGCTCAGTTCTACTTCTGAACTAGTTCTGCAATTGTTCCATCTCAAAGCAATTGAGATTGAGTTCTGAAACTAGGCTTCAATTTGCGCAGCAGTCCATTCTTGCATGCCAGTTATAATCTCTGCACTTTCGGTAGCTTGTGAAGTTTGTATTCTATAGTTGTGTTTCCATCCAATTGCTGTACATCAATTGCTGCCCATCAATTTATAGAGCTGAATTTAGTTAAGTTTTTGGCACAAATGTTGTTCCCTTGCGTATCAAGTTGGCACCATCTTTGGAATCTGTTTTAAGTGAAGATTCAGCTACTGATTCATGGTTTTGAGCTGTAATTCCTGTAGTTAAACAACCCTTTTAGTGAACTATTGCATTCAAATTCAGCTTGTTTCACAGCCAGCTCATACCTTTGACTTTAAGCTTCATTCTGAATATTAGTTTTAGCTGCTGCATTTCTTGTATCAAAAGAAGTTTTGGCATCGATTGACGTCAAGTTAAGTGGGATTTTTATTGCATTTCCATTTCTATTTGAACCCAAACCCAAATCACATTCGAAACCCAAAATTCATAAACGACACCTAAATACAAGCGCGAATCAAACAAACCTTCAACTAGTCCCGAGGAAAAATACGACCTGTGGCCCCTTTACTACGTTTTTCATATTTTGACTGCAAAAAGGGTTTCCAGCATTCATAAATATCTAAATTTGAGACCCACATTCGTGACAGTATATTTTGGGTCCATCATTGGCTCAAGCAAACTTAATCTCTCTTGATTGAAAAATCCAATTTTCAACTCGTTTTAAATCCCTAGGATTACTCATAGTGCGTGTGACTAAATAGGCTTTCGATTTATGTTAGCCGTCTATAATTAATCAATTATAGAACGATCATGAGTGACACCTAGTAGTACATCATGATTCCCAATTAATCGAAAGATCAACGGTTGACCTCAGAAACAATTCTGAAACCCTTCAGCAGCTATAATGAATCGTGCCTCATTCCTTTCACCATCTTATACTCACTTGGTTCAGGACATGGTCTATGTGTGTCAGTCCCCACTAGGCTGACTACGTCACACCTAGCCCAAGTAACGTTTTCTCGCCCTACAGATTCCAATTACTCTCATGTATTTAAGAGATTCATACTCTGAACATATCATGCTCTGGCCAGAGGCTTCGAGTAACAATCCGACGATAGGCCTCGGGTATACATCTCCTCGCAAGGAGTGGTGAATCTTTTATAGGCTGTTCAAACATCTTCGGGCACTTCGGCTTATACCCAATCATCCTGGGTCCACACCTCCTTGGAGATGCTTGCTTAAGATGTCAAAGTATATGTCTCCATGACCAAGATGACTTGAACACCGCAAGTCAAAGGAACATCGCACTTAAGCTGCGGTAAGAACTTCACTGACATATCTTTATGTAGACTACCATATAAAGTTTTACAGCCAGTCACTCCAATGAACTAGTTCCCTTAACTAACATTCATGTTTATCTCCGGACATCTCAATGTCACCAGCCAGTGAGAATCAGCTGATTAGAGAATAACCCATGCTAGTCTCAACAGAATTGATAGTGTCCGTATTTATCAATTCATCGACTAGGGACAATTTCAATACTTCACAATTGCACATGTAGAGATAATCACTAGTTGTGAATTTATCACAAATTCTCTCATGCTGTGAATTGTATTGCGGACATTCAGTAAATGAGTTTAAGATCTCAATCAAATACACAAACATGTATACTCAAATAGTGAATATTCATTTATTAGAATAAATGATTACAATCATAAGGCATCGCCTTAGGACACTTCTCTCATATCACTAACAAACTCCCACTTGGCCTAATGGCAATCGCTACGGTACCCAATACCACATGCTCTGACATGACTCTCAAACTTGCTTTGAGGCAAGGCCTTAGTTAAAGGATCCGCTAAATTCCTTTCAGTGGGAATTTTCTCAATTTGTATATCATTTCTACTTATAATCTCTCTAATCAGATGATAGCGGCGAAGCACATGTTTGGATCGCTGATGAGACCTTGGTTCCTTTGCTTGTGCAATAGCTCCATTGTTGTCGCAGTAAACCGGTATTGCTTCATCAATGGTTGGAACCACACCAAGTTTCGAGATAAACTTTTTGATCCAGACTGCTTCCTTTGCTGCTTCCAGTTGGGAACGAATGGCTAGAGAGGGGGGGTGAATATAGCCAATCTCTTTGACTTTAAACACTTGTGAGGTTTCTGCACTCAACTTATCAGTAGCACAGTGGAAGAAGCAAAAGAAAGGAAGCAGTGCAGTAAACAAAACAGAAATGAAAGCAAGCAAGAACAACTACCAAGGTCGCTAACAAGAGGGTTTGCAAGGTTCGGGGATAACTTGCCCCTACTCCTTGGCGTGCCCTTAAGGTGGGCGATCCCTTGATCGTCGGCAGATCAAGCCTCGGTGTTCACCGGATATAACGCAACCTCCTTCTCGGTGGAGAAACCTCTCCACAGCATTTCAAACAAGGATATAGATTTAAACTTAATGAAACACAGAGAAAACTCTTACTCAGCACCTAGCAAGGACAAGAACACAGCGAGCTTATCCTGAGCTCCACCCAGCGACGATCTCATGCAAGGACTCTCTCCTTCGTGTCTTCTCACTGTTGGACTCCAAGCCCCTTGTTCTTTCCTCCCAGCACTCACGTAAGAGTTGGTTGCTCCTCAGATCTCAATAACTTGCCCAAAGAATCAACAGCACACGCACACAGCAAGCCAAGTGTGGAGAACACAAAATTGCAGCAAGAACTTCAACAAGCTCGAACACTTAGGATTCTCAAACTCTGCTTCAACCGAAGTCTCTTCTCACTTTTGTTTCTCCACCAAGCATTAGATGACACCATCCCTGCAGCTCCCAGCTGCTCATCTGCCAACGCCAGCTACCACTGAGCCATCCCTAGACTCCCTGAGCTTCCCTCAGCCAAGCTCCAGTCACAGCTCCAGTCTGCAGCTCTGCCGTTGCAACCTGAGATGGAAAAACGGACAAACCTGCTCAAAGGAAAGCCTCCATTGACTTCTCCTTGAGTGTTAGAATCCTCCCCTGTCACCTGTAGCTTAATCAGACTGTTAGAGCAGTAAATCACACAGTAAATCAAATATCAGAAGAAAATAGCAGTGAATCGGATACGATCAGACGCTCTGACCGCATCTGACAATGCAATTTGAATTAAAGTGATCGGTTACCGGACCGATCCAGGGCTTGTGGGTCGGTCACCAGACCGATCCACTGCTTCGCTGGGATTCCCAGCTCTCGCGGCTATACATGCCTGATCGGTCACCCGACCGATCAGAGTGAAGCTTGATCGGTCACCAGAGCGATCAGAGTGAAGCCTGATCGGTCACTCAGACCGATCAAGACAGATGAATAGTGATTTTTTAATTAGATCCTATGTCCCTGATCGGTCACCGGACCAATCCAGGGTCTGATCCATAAGGGAACTCACTCACTATGCGCTCCCAAATCGGTCACCAGACCGATCAGGGGCAAGGCAGCAAGGAAGCAGCCTGCTCCCTAATCGGTCACCGGACCGATCAGGAGCCACACAGTAGGTTCCCAACCTCACTGTGCGCTCCGTGATCGGTCATCAGTCCGATCAGACATTGCTGGATCGGTCACCAAACCGATCCACGAAGGAGCAGCGTGCCAATGTCCCTGATCGGTCACCAGACCAATCTAGGGAGTCAAACCCAGCCCTCCAAGCTAGGGTTTCATCCACCTTAGCCCTCCAAGCTAAGGATTTTTCCATCTAACTCTCCAAGTTGGGAATTTGTACCTAACCCTCTAAGTTAGGACTTTTCACCTAGCCCTCCAAGCTAGGACTTTTCACCTAGCCCTCCAAGCTAGGACTTTTCACCCAACCCTTCCGAGTTAGAACTTCATCCAACTTAGCCCTCCAAGCTAGGCACCTGACCCTCCATGCCAGGATTTTTCACCTAATTCTCCAGGATGGGAATTTGCACCTAACCCTCCAAGTTAGGATTTTTCTCCTAGCCCTCCAAGCTAGGACTTTTCACCCAACCCTTCCAAATTAGGACTTTTCCAACACCTAGCCCTCCAAGCTAGGACTTTTCACACCTAACCCTTCAGGTTTGGATTTTTCCAACACCTAGCCCTCCAGGCTAGGATTTTCCATATCATCCCTAATCCTCGATCAGGACTTAATCATAATCATCATAATCATCAACCTAAACTAAAATCGGTGTCAACACTAAAACAACAATCAGGGCCAGACTGCATCAACAATCTCCCCCTTTTTGTTGTTTGACAACCCGATTTTAAGTTTAGGGATTCTTAATTAAGTTTTCCAAATTTAGAATCATAGAGGAATCCAGATCCTCCCCCTACAACATGATCATCCTAAACTTAACCAACCACACTCTCCCCCTTTGTCGAACATGAAAAGGGTCTAGACGGGCTATTAAGTTCAACCATACTCCCCCTCAACCCTAGGGGTATCCCAAAACAACAAGGATTTGATAGAATATTGATAAGCATATGATCACATATGGCAAAAAGATATAGGCATGGCAAAACAGGCGTATGTATCACATGAGCATGGCATCATGAGCATGAATATAGCATGGCATCAACAAGAAGCATATCAAAGTAGGATAAAACATGTCAGGCAAAATCCGAAAAGTCAAGTCATAACAGGATGTAAAACACATGCATCAAAGGCAAAATACGTGTGGCACAAGGCCACAATAGTCAACTCAAGGGGCATACACAGCCCAACAGTCAAACAGACCAAACACGGTCAAGTACACAAATCATGAGAAAAAGCAGCAAACACCCAAGCTCAAACATCGGCGGGGGGGGGGGGGGGGTCCTCATCGTGCACGAGATCGTCCATCGTGACATCAGTAGGAGCAAAGGACCCTGGTGCAGTACTCGATGAAGGTGCACCTCCTGGAAATGTGTGGCTGCGCCACTCATCATACCATGTCTGCTGGAGGGTACGGGTCCCCGAGACCTCAGTCTCGATCCTGGTAAGTCGGCAATCGAGGGAGCGAAAGCCTGACCGAAACTCCTCGCGATCTGTCGCCCCCAATTGAATAACCTCCTGTAGCGTCTGATCCAGCTCTGAGATCTGCCAGCGCAGATCTGGCTCCGGCTCATCGTCATAATCAGCAGCAGCATCGGCTGGCGCCTGAACCTGTGGACCTCCCCTAGGTATCTCACCCAGAACCCTACCATCTTTCCAAACCAACGCCTGATCGTTCTCCCGAACAAGGATGCCAGACTTGGCGAACGCTCGCCGGCCAAGTCTGCAATCCTATCGTACCATAGGCATCGTCCGACCCTTGGTGACATCAACACCTACTGACATGAGCCAGTCGGTGATGACGTGACCAAAAGGCATGTAGACCGTGCGGCAGCTGGGCTCTCGATAAGATAGAATGGACTGGAAGATGCTCTCTATGATGTCGAAGTCCAATCGGCGGTGCATGCCGTAGAGCATCAGACAGTGATAGGGTCGAATCTCAGTTAAAAGTTTGGAGGTGATTGGGAGAATACAATTTGTGATAATCTTGAATAATATGTAGCTGGTGGGAGAAAGACGCAGTGCAGCAAATGTTGGGACCGGGTGCATGTTGACAATGATACGTGTTCGTAAAATTTTAAATTTTTACGTGCAGCGGAAGAATTAGCATAAAATAATTTCTCAAATTATTCTAACCATGTATCTAGCATGCAACCTTATGGTGTGTGGACATGATCATAAAATAAAACCTTGCGGAAAAGTAAACTAATTTACATTGTACCTTGCGTAACTCGAAGAAAAGGGACGAGATCCAACCGTAGCGTCCCTTGGAAGCTTCGCCTCTATTCGCGTCCACGCCGAGTTCTCTTCGGGATGACTTCGCAAAGCCACGAGTTTTGTGCCGACGAGAACTACTAGATTCTCTAAAGACACAACTAGAAGATCAAGAGAGAAGAAAGGAAACTAACCACCAAGAGACGGAATCTAAATTTCGAGAAGGAAGGAGATGTGATCCGCTTCTTCTTCTCCGAGGTCGTCTTGGTGGATGAAGCTCACGCCCACCTTGGGAGTTGCGCCGGCCCTAGGGGAGGAGAGAGAGCTGGCCCTAGAGAGAGGGGCATCGACCCTAGAGAGAGTGAGGCGTGTAGAGAGAGAGAGAGAGCAACTAATCTCTTGATTAATTGATTAGGAATTCAAGGCTTGCCTTTGGTTCCTTATATAGTTGCTTCTCCCTTGCCAAGTCTCTCTCTTAACGGAATTAACGGAATTAATTTTCATAAGAAATTTATCTTATAATCTTTCTTATGAATAATTCCGTTATGCCTAGTTTTATTATAACTAACTTTATAATAAAACAAATACTTCTCTCCTTTAATTATGGAATAAATTTTATAAGAAATTTATAAACTTTCTCATTATGAAAAAATTAATTCATAATTGATTTTATAAAATTAAAATAAACCATTCCACGGATCATTTTAATTTCCATAAAAAGAATAAATTTATATAAATTTATTTATATAAATTTCTTTATACAAATTTATTTATCCATAATTTATAAAACAAATCGCGCTAGATTTATTTTATTAATTAAACCAAATATATTGGATTCTTCCCCTTATTGTGGCCGGCCAAACCAAAGGGGGTTAACACCCTCTTTGGCCGGCCAAACCGATCCGAACCGATCACGAATTAAACTCATTTAATTCGCCCAATAATCCTTCAAAAGACTTAGCCATTTTAAGTTTCCGTTGCGCCTCTGATTAACTCAGATTTGACTTATTTCTCTTGATTGAAAAATCCAATTTTCAACTCGTTTTAAATCCCTCGGATTACTCGTAGTGCGTGTGACTAAATAGGCTTTCGATTTATGTTGGTCGTCTATAATTAACCAATTATAGAACGGTCATGAGTGGCACCTAGTAGTACATCATGACCCCCAATTAATCGAAAGATCAACGGTTTAACCTCAGAAGTAATTCCGAAACCCTTCAGCAGCTTTAATGAATCGTGCCCCATTCCCTTCACCATCTTATACCCACTTGGTTCAGGACACGGTCTATTTGTGTCAGTCCCCACTAGGCTGACTATGTCACACCTAGCCTAAGTAATGTCTTTCTCGTCCTTTGGATTTCTAATTACTCTCATGTATTTAAGAGACTCGCACTCTAAACATGATATGCTCTGGCCAGAGGCTTTGAGTAACAATCCGACTATAGGCCTGGGTATACATCTCCTCGCAAGGAGTGGTGAATCTTTTGTAGGCTGTTCAAACATCTTCGGGCACTTCGGCTTATACCCAATCATCCTGAGTCCACACCTCCTTGGAGATGCTTGCTTAAGATGTTAAAGTATAAGTCTCCATGACCAAGATGACTTGAACACTGCATGTCAAAGGAACATCACACTTAAGCTGCAGTAATAACTTCAGTGACATATCTTTATAGATTACCATATGAAGTTTTACAGCTAGTCACTCCAATGAACTAGTTCCCTTAACTAGCATCCATGTTTATCTCCGGACATCCCAATGTCCATGTTTATCTCCGGACATCCCAATGTCACCAGCCAGTGAGAATTAGCTGATTAGGGAATAACCCATGCTAGTCTCAACAGAATTGATAGTGTCCGTATTTATCAATTCATCTACTAGGGATATTTTCAATACTTCACAATTGCACATTTAGAGATAATCACTAGTTGTGATCCCATCACAAATTCTCTTATGCTGTGAATTGTATTGCGGGCATTCAGTAGATGAGTTTAAGATCCCAATCAAATACACAAACATGTATACTCAAATAGTGAATTACCATTTATTAAAATAAATGTTTACAATCATAAGGCGATTGCCTTAGGACACTTCTCTCATATCACTAACAAACTCCCACTTGGCCTAATGCCAATCGCTACGATATCCAATACCACAGGCTCTAACATGACCCTCAAACTTGCTCTGAGGCAAGACCTTAGTTAAAGGATCCGCTAAATTCCTTTCAGTGGGAATTTTCTAAATTTGTATATCATTCCTACTTATAATCTCTCTGATCAGGTGATAGCGGCGAAGCACGTGTTTGGATCGCTGATGAGACCTTGGTTCCTTTGCTTGTGCAATAGCTCCATTGTTGTCGTAGTAAACCGGCACTGCTTCATCAATGGTTGGAACCACGCCAAGTTTGGAGACGAACTTCTTGATCCAGACTGCTTCCTTTGCTACTTCCGAAGCTGCGATATATTCCGCTTCCGTGGTAGAATCCGCTACGCTGTCTTGTTTGGAACTTTTCCAACTTACTGCGCCTCCATTCAAAGTAAATACTTATCCAGACTACGTTTTGGAGTCATCCTTATCTGTCTGGAAACTGGCATCTATATACCCACGTATTACCATATCTCCTTCTCCATATATTAGGAACACATCCTTAGTTCTTCTTAAGTACTTAAGGATTGTCTTGACAGCTGTCCAATGATCCATTCCTGGATCTGACTGGTATCTGCTTGTGACGCTCAAAGCATACGATACATCGGGCCTAGTACATAACATAGCATACATGATAGATCCTATCGCGGATGCATAAGGAATCTTATTCATGCAAATCCTCTCGTCTTCTGTGCGCGGACACATAGACTTTGAAAGGTTGATCCCATGCCTGATGGAAAGGTAACCTATCTTGGATTCCGACATGCTAAACCTTTTTAGCACTCGGTCTATATATGTAGACTGCGAAAGACCAAGCAACCGTTTTGATCTATCTCTATAGATTCTAATCCCAAGGATATAGGTTGCTTCTCCTAGGTCTTTCATGGAGAAAGTTTTGGACAACCAAATTTCAACTGTCTGTAAAACTGATACATCGTTTCCTATAAGTAAGATGTCATCGACATACAATACTAGGAATACGACTGCACTCCCACTAACCTTTTTGTACACACAAGGTTCGTCAGGATTTTGTGAGAAATCAAACTCTTTGATTGTCTCATCAAAATGGATGTTCCAGCTCCTAGATGCTTGCTTCAGTCCATATATGGATCGTCGAAGCTTGCATACCTTGGTTTTATCAACCGATGTGAAACCTTCAGGTTGTATCATGTATACATCCTCAAGAGGTTTCCATTAAGGAAAGCTGTTTTCACATCCATTTGTCATATCTCATAATCATAATGAGCTGCTATGGCTAGGAGCATCCGAATGGATTTATGCATAGCTACTGGCGAATAGGTTTCGTCATAATCAATTCCTTGTTTTTGACGATATCCTTTTGCCACTAATCTAGCCTTAAAGGTAACTACATTACCTTCCATGTTGGTTTTCTTCTTGAAAACCCACTTGCACCATATGGGCTTAATCCCTTCAGGTGGGTTAACCAAGTCGCATACTTGATTTTCGTACATGGAATCCATTTCCGACTTCATGGCCTCAAACCATTTGTCCTTTTCTGAACTTTTCAGGACATCTTCATAACTGATAGGTTCATCATCACTTATGAGTAACACGTCGTTCGATGCACATACGAGAAATCCGTATCTCTCTGGAATATTGCGTGCCCTATCAGACCTACGAAGAGGTGGTGTTGTTTTAGGTTCAACTGATAGCTCATCATATGAGTTATCGGTTGTGGGTTTAGACTAGGTGTCTCTGTAATGTCTATTGGAGTTTCTTGAACTTCATCAAGATCAATGCCACTCCCACTGTTTTCTTGTAAAAGAAATTCTTTTTCCAGAAATACAACATGCCTTGAAACAAACACCTTTTGTTCAAGGGATGATAGAATTGGTAACCCTTCGTTTCCTTAGGGTACCAATAAATAGACATTTATCAGACTTAGCATCCAATTTGTCTGATATAGTCCGCTTCACATAAGCAGGACAACCCCATATCTTAAGATGAGTTAAGTGAGGTTTCTTACTATTCCATATCTCATATGGAGTAGTAGAGACTACCTTGGTCGGTACTCTGTTTAGCAAGTAAACAGTTGTCTTAAGTGCATAGCCCCAAAAGGATTTTGGAAGAGTTGCATGGTTCATCATGGATCTAACCATGTCCATCAAGGTTCGGTTACGCCTCTCAGATACACCATTATGCTGTGGTGTATACGGCGGAGTCCATTGGGATAATATCCCATTGTCCCTAAGATAATCTTGAAACTCTTGACTTAAGTATTCACCACCCCGATCGGATCGAAGTATTTAATACTTTTCCAAGTTGTTTCTCTACTTCATTTCTGAACTCTTTGAATTTCTCAAAGCTTCAGATTTGTGTTTCATCAAGAACACATACCCGAATCGTGAGTGATCATCGATAAAGGTGATGAAGTAGCTATAGCCTCCTTGTGCTAGAGTTGACATTGGTCCACATACATCGGTATGTATTAGACCAAGCAATTCTCCCTCTGGATTACCTTTTCCAGAAAAGGGTAATTTGGTCATCTTGCCTCTTAAGCATGATTCGCATGCATCAAATGAACCGGGTTCAAATGATTCCAAAATTCCACATCGGTGTAATTCGGTCATGCGTTTCTTACTTATATGGTCAAGACGACAGTGCCACGTGTAGGAGTCTATTCGATTATCTATTCGAGCACGTTTGTTGCTAACTTCGATATTGAAAACGTCACTGGATAAATCTAACGTGTAGATGCCATTGCACAAAGTTCCATTCCCATAAAGAACGCCATTTAAAGTTATGTAACAACAATTGTTACTAAAAGTTAAATGATAACCTTTTTCATTCAAACATGAAATAGATACAATGTTCTTTATTAACGAAGGAACGAAATAACAATTATCCAATTCTAAGACACGTCCAGTTCGGAGCTTTAGCAAATATGTTCCGATGGCAACAGCAGCAATTCTTGCTCCATTTCCAACTCGCAAATTCGCTTCTCCCTTGACGAGTCTTCTTCTATTCCATAGCCCCTGTATGTCATTACATATATGTGAGCTACACCCAGTATCAAGTACCCAGGTATTTGAGGAAATAGAGTGACATTCAATAACGAAGATACCTGAAGAGGATGGGGCATCGGATGCCTTCTTCTTCAAGGACTCAAGATAAACCTTGCAGTTTCTTCGCCAGTGACCCTCCTTGCCACAATGATGGCAAGTTCCTTTTGGTTCTTTTCAGTCTTCTTGGCCTTTTTCTTCTTCCTTTTTCTGTTCTTTGGCCTTCCTCTTAGAACCTTTCTTCGAGGAACCAACTAATAGTACCGTCTTTTGATCCGGCTTCACAGAAGGCTCACAGTCTTCAGCAGGTTGAGCAACTCAGGAATGGAGTCTCTAGTTTGTTCGTCCGATAGTTCATCACAAATTGTGAATAACTTTTGGGCAAACAACTCAGAATTAAGTCAATACTTAGTTCATGATCCATAGCAAAACCGAGTGCGCTCAGTCGCTCAATGTACCCCAACATCTTTAACACAAACTGCGAGGCAGAAGTGCCTTCCTGCATCTTAGTGGTGAAGAGGAGTCTAGAGACTTCGAACCTTTCGGATCTCGCCTGCTCTTCAAACAACTCATGAAGATGGAAGATGATGGTATAAGCATCCATATGCTCATGCTGCTTTTGTAGCTCAGGTATCATAGAGGCTAGCATAATGCAACTCGCAAGTTCAGAATCGGTCACATGTTTCTGATGGGCCAACAATTGGTCCGGAGTTGCATTTCTGGAGGATGGTCGGGAAGTTGATTTTCAATGACATAAGCAAGCTTTTCCGCCTTGAGGACTATCCTCAGGTTTCGAAGCCAGTCCATGAAGTTTGGCCCAGTCAGTTTATTGGTGTCCAAAATGGAACGCCAGTTTAGAGAAGACATGATCGAGTGATTATCCTAGAAATACAAATTGAGTTATGTGAGAAGAATGATTAAAGAATGTATCAATATACATTAATTAAAAAATCTTATTTATTTTTTAAATTGAATAACCCTTTTTATCAATTCGGGAGATCGTAGGAACATCTCCAAATAGGTTGATATCCAACCATAGATAAGAACAACCATGGCTGTGGCCATCAAGTTTTTCTTAGCTATGAAGGTGGGTAATTATACCGATTACACATCACATATATGTAACTATCACTTTATGCTATCAACTAATTGAATGTTTGCATAAATCATTGGGTTGTTAACTCATTAACAAGTATGTAACATTATACATAGCACCCAACTGCACCTCTCTTTACATCGACCTTGGCTGTGGCACAACAAATCGATGCTCCAAGCTTAAGGCTGACCCATTAATCAAGAAATAGTTTTAATATGGTTGGAGCTCATTCAACCGTTTAGTCAGTCTTGGATGTGTCTAACAACCATAACTAAGGATTGACCTCTGACTCCAACTATATTATTCATAAACTAATTCCATGGTTTGAACATGTTGAGGTTCAAGCTGGGCATGGATGTGTCCATCAACCCAAACGAGAAACAAAACTCCGATTCTAACCATATTAATGGAAGGTGTTAGCCTTAATATTTTGTAAGGGGTTTTAGGTCTCATCCTTTCTTTTTTAATGCACATTCATGACATATGTCATGACTAACGATTTCCTTAATAAAGTATGTATGTGACTTAAGTTATCAAGTCTATTAATTAAATTAGGAACTGGATTTCCTAATTCTAATTTCATACTATATTAAAGGAATTGTTTTGGGAAACAATTTCCTAAATTGTCATAATCAATTTCGGAAATAATATGTTTAAGACTTTGATTTCTCTAAATCAAATCTTATTAAATCAAGAGCAATTCCCTTAATTCAACGATATATTATTTTCATGAAAATCTCAATTAAGAAAACTCTATAGGAAACCATTTTCTAATTAATTTGGAGACAACAATATGTAAGAGCATCACCTCTTAAATATTTTTATTCATGGATTTAATTAATTACAACAAATCGTTTTCTAAGGTGGCTCCCCGAGGCTCAGATAC
>JAGFNQ010007741.1:93308-141088 GCA_024364735.1 Boesenbergia rotunda | reverse complement strand
TTCTTTAAAAGTTTTTAAAAGAGATATTTCTTTTAGTTTAGTTTTTGCATGTGATCTTAGTTCATTATATGCTTATATATGTTGATTAAGCACCCTATGAGATTAGGGTCCAAGAAAAGCTATGAGAAAAGAAAGAGAAGATAAAGATAAGAAAAGAAAAGGCCAAGGCCTTAAGAAATCCCCAAAAGTCAAGACTTAGGGATTTTAGCACGCAAGGTGCTCCAGAAAATGCCAAGGCATTTACAGATAAGAAAGAAAAGAAAGAAAAGCTATTTTATTTTCTAAGGCCAGTACCCGGCGTCCAAGGGCGTCGTTAAAGAAATCCAGGTGTCCAATTCCAAGGTCTTGGCCCTGGTAGACCAAGATCTGCTCTATTAGGATTGGTGGCTCGCTACCCCAACCTTTTAGGGAACGCGCATATGAGATGGTACTTACGTCTTCAGTGGATCCAAGTGATTATTATTTTCAAGTATATGCTTTAGCAAGTTTCTAAAGTTTAAAGAGTTTTCAAAAAGTTAAAGAATAGCTAAAGCTTCAAGTTGAGCCAAGAAAAGTAAATTGAGATTTATTAATGCTTGAGTATGCATGTTTTGAGTTATACATGTTTCTTAGTTTTCTTTCAAGCATATAAGTATCTCATATGATTTTCATATTGTTCAGAAGCATGTTTGCACATTTCGAGATTTTGTGAGCTAGATAGTACTTACTAAGCTTTTTGCTTACTAGTTGCATTTCCTCTTACTGCAGATAAAGGTAAAGGCAAGCAATTCTGAAGGAAGGCGACGAGGCGGTGCTGAGTAAAGTGTGTGTGGTGGCTGATTTAGAGATATCTTTGAGACGAGACAATTTAGTTATTTGAATTACAATGTTATAGTTTATTCAAATTTCAAGTTCTTGCTTTATGGAGTTTAGCGAACATTTAAGCCTTGAATAGTTTTACATGCTCAATTTCTTAGAGTGAAGATTCCATGTCATTTCATTTAGCATATATACCTTATGATGGCATTGACGAGTAGAAGTGTGAGTAGTTGGAAATATTGATACTTTGTTAGAAATATAGATGCATGTGCCAAGATAGTATTAATTTCTCTTGAATCAAGTTTTATTGCTTAAATATGTTTAGAAGAGTTGCATTCACATTTCATAATGCTTTAGCAAGGTTATAGAACATGTATTTGGTGTTATGAATGCATAGGAGTCAAGATTGGTACAAACTCTATTGTTAAAGTTCATATACTTGAATAGCTTATTTTCTTCCGCAAAAGTCCTAATTACAAGTTTATGGATTCATTTTGATTGGCTAAATTGATTGGAAAACTGGCCTAGAGTATAGAAATGGTGTCATGATTCTATTTGGCTCGAAAGTATAGGTTTGGTGGAGTTTTGAAGCAAGTGCCGAAATCTGAAAATTTTGTTTTCAGGCTTATCAGTCGACTGATACCCGAAAGTGGAGTTGGGCGAGGCAAGTTTCAATAAGTTTCACCTTAGGAGTTTTTGAGGAAGAAAGTGTGACATGGTATCATGCATGACTATTAGAGTTAGTATATCATAGATAGATTTAAATTGAGAAGAAAAAAAAGATTTCCGCATTCTTTAGTCGTGCATTAGAGTCGAGAAGTAGACAGAAGTAACGATCCGTCTAAGGCAGAGAAGGCGGGTCGCTACAGGTGGTATCAGAGCAGTTCCCATTCTCCAGCATCACACACACATCAGCATCAACCTTGCCGTCTTCAAGTAAGAAAGCTTTAAGTTTCAGTTTTTCTATTGCTCCTTTACTTAATTACAGTATAGAGAAATGCTTAAGTACTTACTCATATGTGCATAGAACAAGGAAGCATGTTTAATACCTTAGTATCACGGAATCATGTTTAATCCCTAGAATGGATATTAGAGAAATGCTTAAGTACTTACTTGATTTGCCCAAAAGTAAGTTTTGGGATTATGGCACGCATGGTGCTTGATAAAAGTTTTGAGTAAGACCAAGGTCTTACTAAGCCCTAGAACGAGTTCTAGGACTAAGAAATGAGATAAGAATCAAGACCAAGGTCTTGTTATATCCTAAAGCAAGTTTGGGAACATTACCATTAAGTGTTAAGTTATACATTTGAGGACGTCCTAGAAAGGCCCAAAACGAGGAGCAAGCTCCTAGAAGGCAAGAAGCGTACCTCATTCAGTAGGAGAAACTGAAGCCAGGGAACTTCCCAGGCACAAGCAAACCATGGGATGCTTAAGCATGGTTCAAAACGTTGGAAAGAATAGTAGGGCTACTGGACTGGCATGAGGTAGAGAAGATAAAGTGTGCATCTTTCTGCCTTACGGGAGATGCTAGAATATAGTGGAAGAGAGTCAAGGCCAAGAGAAATGTCAGCCAGATGACATGGGCCGACTTCGAGACTGAGTTCTTCGAAGAATACTCTCACATGCAAGTAACCAACAAGCATTATGATGAATTCACGGAGTTCAGACAAGGAGAACTATCCGTGGATGAAGCAGTGAAGATGTTTAAGCGGTTAGCTCATCTGTGCCCAGAGCTAGTTAGCACAGAAAAAGAGATAGTTAGGCTAATGCTCAAGATGTTAAGGCCTGAGATAGCGTTGAAGGGGGGCTAGCGGTGTTAAGAGGCTGCAAACCTCCGAAGAACTAATAAGTAGTGCTTTGATCACTGAGCACTACTTAAACAGTATAAAGGCCACCAGAAAGGTTGAACGATGAAGTTCTTAACAACCTTACCGTCAGGGGAAGTAATGGCCTCTACTGAGAGGCTAAGGGCAGTATCAATCTAGATTTCCAACCGAGAGCTCTACAGTGACTTGTTAGTCCTTGAGATGAAGGATTACGATGTTATTTTAGGAATGGACTTCTTAAGCAAGTATAATGCTTCTATAGACTGCCGCAAGAAAAAAGTCAAGTTCACACCAGAAGCAGAACCTTCATTTGAGTTTATTGGAGACCCAAGGAGAAAGATAGATAGGTTCCTACCTACCTTACAAGCTCAGAGAATGTCAGAGAAGGGGTGCTCTGGTTTCTAGCTCATATAGTGGATGCGAGTCAAGGAGAAGGATTGAAGAGAGAAGAAGTGAGGGTAGTCTGTGACTATCCTGAGGTGTTTCCTGAAGAGTTACCAGGACTCCCTCCCAATCGGGAAATTGAGTTTGAAATTGAGTTGGCCCCAGGAACCAACCCAATTTCGAAGGCACCTTATCGCATGCACCAGCAGAACTGAAAGAATTACAAGAACAATTGCAAGAGCTGCTTGACAAGGGTTTCATCCGCCCTAGTCATTCACCTTGGGGAGCTCCTGTACTTTTCGTCAAGAAGAAGGATGGGTCTATGCGTCTGTGCATAGACTACAGAGCTCTGAACAAGGTAACCATCAAGAACAAGTACCCCCTTCCTAGAATAGATGATTTATTTGATCAACTCAAAGGGGCTACAGTATTCTCGAAGATAGATCTGCGTTCTGGGTATCATCAGCTAAGGTTAAAGAAAGTGACATCCCCAGGACGGCCTTCAGGACAAGATACGGCCACTACGAATTTGTAGTAATGCCTTTTGGAGTAACCAATGCTCCAGCAGTCTTCATGGAGCTGATGAACCACATCTTCAGGGAGTATCTCGATAAATTCGTCATTGTATTTATTGATGATATCCTCATATACTCACAGACTCCAGAGGACCATGCTACACACTTGAGGATAGTGCTGCAGATCCTTCAGCAGGAGAAGCTCTATGCAAAATTCTCAAAGTGTGAGTTTTGGCTAGATCAGGTGACCTTCCTAGGTCACATTGTATCCAAAGAAGGCATTCAAGTTGATCCAGCCAAGATAGAAGCAGTCAGCAACTGGTGTAGACCCAAGAATGCCAGTGAAATCAGAAGTTTCTTAGGCTGGCAGGATATTACAGAAAATTTGTGGAGGACTTTTCCAGGATAGCCTCTCCACTCACAGCTTTGACCAGAAAGAACAAGAAGTTTGAATGGTCAGATAAATGCGAGTACAGTTTTCTAGAGCTGAAGAAGAGACTGACCAGTGCTCCCATCCTGACTGTTCCAGAGAGTGACAAGGCCTTTGACATCTACAGTGATGCATCCAAGATGGGCCTTGGAGCTGTCCTCATGCAAGACGGTAAAGTAATAGCATATGCCTCCAGACAGCTCAAGGACTATGAGAAGAATTACCCTACGCATGACCTTGAGCTAGCAGCTGTGGTTTTCGCACTGAAGCTCTGGAGACACTACCTGTATGGAGTGCAGTGCAGAATCTTCACAGACCATCAAGTTTGAAGTACTTCTTCACTCAGAAGGACCTGAATATGAGGCAGCGCAGGTGGCTAGAGTTGGTCAAAGATTATGACTGTGAAATCCTCTACCACCCAGGTAAAGCTAATAAAGTGGCAGATGCACTGAGCAGAAAATCCTGTGCAGCACTGATGTCCCTATCATCACTGTCTCTACCACTTCAGAAAGAAATAAAGGATTTTGGAGTCGAGGTAATAATTGGGCAACTTTCTGCATTGACTCTAGAGTCAACCCTGCTTGTGGATATACAAAGAAAGCAAGTCAAGACCCAGAGATCCAGAAGATCAAGCAGGGGATCCAAGAGGCAGAAAATTTAGAGTTTCGAGTATCAGACAGTGGCATCCTCTATCTTGGAGACCGCCTTTGCGTCCCCAATGATGAGGAACTAAGAAAGAATATTTTAGAAGAAGCCCACAGTACCCCGTACTCTATGCATCCTGGTTCTACCAAGATGTACCAAGATTTAAAGAAAAGATTCTGGTGGTCTGGACTAAAGCGAGACGTGGCCAGATATATCAGTACCTGCTTGATCGGCCAGAGAGTCAAGGCAGAGCACCAGAGACCAGGAGGTGTTCTACAGCCACTTCCCATTCCAGAGTGGAAGTGGGAAGAGATATCCATGGACTTTATCACAGGTCTCCCAAGGACCACCCATGGACACGATGCAATATGGGTGATAGTGGATAGATTGACCAAGTCTGCCCACTTCCTAGCCATCATGTTATCGCATTCAGTAGAGCAGTTAGCACAGCTGTACGTGAAAGAAGTAATCAGGCTTCACGGAGTTCCGAAGTCGATCGTTTCTGACAGAGATGGGCGGTTCATCTCCCATTTTTGGAGGTGTGTTCAGGACGCCCTAGGCACCAGACTTCAGTTCAGCACAGCTTTCCATCCCCAGACAGATGGACAAACAGAGAGAGTAAATCAGATTTTAGAAGACATGCTCAGGGCTTGTGCATTGGACTTTAAAGGTAGTTGGTGCAAATTTCTGTGCTTAGCCGAGTTTGCCTACAACAATAGCTATCAGGCCACCATCAGGATGGCACCTTATGAGGCATTATATGGCAGGAAATGTAGATCACCCATATGTTGGCAAGAAGCGGGTGAGAAGAAAGAGATGGAGTCAGGACTAGGCAGTCAGACTGAGCTTATAGATGAGACCGCTCAGGCTATCCAGACGATCCGCCAGAGGATTGAGACTGCCCAGAGTAGACAGAAAAGTTATGCTGACACACGCCGTAGGCCACTTGAATTCAAGTTGGAGATTCAGTATTTCTCAAGGTCGCTCCCATGAAGGGAGTGGTGAGATTTGGCAAGAAGGGCAAGCTAAGTCCTCGCTACATAGGACCCTACAAGATCATAAAGAGGGTTGGTAAGGTAGCATATGAGCTGGACCTACCAGAGGATATGTCAGCTATCCACTGTACCTTTCATGTCTCTATGCTAAAGAAGTGTATTCACGACCCTAGCCAAGTGATTCAGCCTCAGTCAATACAGATCCAAGAAGATCTTAGTTATGAGAGCAGACCGACACAGATAGTGGACAAGGCAGTTAAAAGATTAAGAAACAAAGAAGTGCCACTAGTGAAGGTCATCTGGCAAAAATCAAAAGCATGAAGAGGCTACTTGGGAACGTGAGGACAGCATGAGAGAGAGATATCCAGAATTATTCTAAGTTCGAGGACGAACTTTTCATAAGGTATGGGGGATTGTAACGCCCCAAAATTTCCATTTCTAGTTCTTAAAGTCCTTAGAATTATTTAAAAATGGTTTAGAAATATTCTAGATATTTTTAGGGATTTTTAGAATATTTTTATGGAATTTTCCGAGTTCGTTTAGTATATATATAAAAAAAAGGAAAAATGTTTAAGGGCAGCCGAGGGTTCGAACCCGCGACCAGCAGGAGACCAGGCAAGCGCGCGACCAGCCAGGCTAGGGTATCAAGCACAGCAAAGGGTGGAGAGATATATATTTAAGGTGTGGTTAGGTCAATCCGCCCCCATAAGTATAAATAGATAAGTTAAGAGAGGAAATTAGAATTTTGGGTTTTTCTTCCTCACCCTAGCCGCGCGAAGCAGCCTCTCCCTCTCACGCACACACGCCCAAGCCCTTCTCCTCTCTTCCAAGAGGGCCGGCCAAGACTCTTCTCCGAGAGATATTCCTATATTCGAGATCCTCGCGACGAGAGGAACGCGTAGGCGCGAAGAATTCTCCGAGATCTCAATTTTCTTCCGAGCCCTAGACGTCAATCTTGGTTGTAAGTCCAAGATATCAATGTAAGTACTGCTCACCTGCAGTAAGAGGCGGTTTTTCCGTGAGAATTTCCTTTAAAAGTTTTAAAAGAGATAGTTTCTTTAGTTTATGATTTTTGGCATGTGATATTAGTTCATTATATGTTTGTATAAGTTGATTAAGCACCCTATATGAGATTAGGGCTAAGAAAAGTTATGAGAAAAGAAAAGAGAAGATAAAGATAAGAAAAGAAAAGGCCAAGGCCTTAAGAAATCCCCAAAAGTCAAGACTTAGGGATTTTAGCACGCAAGGTGCTCGAGAAAATGCCAAGGCATTTACAGATAAGAAAGAAAAGAAAGAAAAGCTATTTTATTTTCTAAGGCCAGTACCCGGCGTCCAAGGGCGTCGTTAAAGAAATCCAAGTGTCCAATTCCAAGGTCTTGGCCCTGGTAGACCAAGGTCTGCTCTATTAGGATTGGTGGCTCGCTACCCCAACCTTTTAGGGAACGCGCATATGAGATGGTACTTACGTCTTCAGTGGATCCAAGTGATTATTATTTTCAAGTATATGCTTTAGCAAAGTTTCTAAAGTTTAAAGAGTTTTCAAAAAGTTAAAGAATAGCTAAAGTTTCAAGTTGAGCCAAGAAAAGCAAGTTGAGATTTATTAATGCTTGAGTATGCATGTTTTGAGTTATACATGTTTAGTTCAGTTTTCTTCCAAGCATATAAGTATCTCATATGATTTTCATATTGTTCAAGAAGCATGTTTGCACATTTCGAGATTTTATGAGCTAGATAGTACTTACTAAGCTTTTTGCTTACTAGTTGCATTTCCTCTTACTGCAGATAAAGGTAAAGGCAAGCAATTCTGAAGGAAGGCGACGAGCCGGTGCTGAGTAAAGTGTGTGTGGTGGCTGATCTTGGAGAGATCTTTGAGACGAGACAATTTAGTTATTTGAATTACAATGTTATAGTTTATTCAAATTTCAAGTTCTTGCTTTATGGAGTTTAGCGAACATTTAAGCCTTGAATAGTTTTACATGCTCAATTTCTTAGAGTGAAGATTCCGTGTCATTTCCTTTAGCGTATATACCCTTATGATGGCATTGGACGAGTAGAAGTGTGAGTAGTTGGAAATATTGATACTTTGTTAGAAATATAGATGCATGTGCCAAAATAGTATTAATTTCTCTTTGAATCAAGTTTTATTGCTTAAATATGTTTAGAAGAGTTGCATTCACGTTTCATAATGCTTTAGCAAGGTTATAGAACATGTATTTGGTATTATGAATGCATAGGAGTCAAGATTGGTGCAAACTCTATTGTTAAAGTTCATATAAACTTGAATAGCTTATTTTCTTCCGCAAAAGTCCTAATTTCAAGTTAATGGATTCATTTTGATTGGCTAAATTGATTGGAAAACTGGCCTAGAGTATAGAAATGGTGTCATGATCCTATTTGGCTCGAAAGTATAGGTTTGGTGGAGTTATGAAGCAAGTGCCGAAATCTGAAAATTCTGTTTTCAGGCTTATCAGTCGACTGATACAGTATCAGTCGACTGATACCCGAAAGTTGAGTTGGGCGAGGCAAGTTTCAATAAGTTTCATCTTAGGAATTTTTGAGAAGAAAGTGTGACGTGGTATTATGCATGACTACTTAAGTTAGAATATCATTCTTAGATAGATTAAAAAGAAAAAAAAAGATTTCCGTATTTTTTCTTTAGTCGTGCATTAGAGTCGAGAAGTAGACAGAAGTAACGATCCGTCTAAGGCAGGAGAAGGCGGGTCGCTACAATGGCTAAGTCTTTTGAAGGCTTATTGGGCGAATTAAATGAGTTTAATTCGCGATGGAAACGGCTTGGTTTGGCCAGCCAAAGAGGGTGTCCACCCTCTTGGTTTGGCCGGCCATTAAAAAGGGGATAAACCAATTAATTGATTTAATTAATAAAATAAATCTAGCGCGATTTGTTTTATAAATTATGGATAAATAAATTGATATATAAAGAAATTTATATAAAGAGATTTATAAAGAAATTTGTAGTAATTTTATTCTTTTTATGGAAATTAAAATGAACCATGAGTTGATTTAATTTTAATTTATAAAATCAATTATGAATTGATTTATCCATGATAAGAAAATTTTATACAAATTTATTCCATAATTAAAAGGGAAAGAGAATTTGTTTTATTATAAAGTTAGTTATAATAAAAACTAAGAATAACGGAATAAGTCATAAGAAACTTTATAAGATAAATTTCTTATGATAACTAATTCCGTTAATTCTGTTAAGAGGGAGACTTGGCAAGGGAGAGGCTACTATATAAAGGAACCAAAGGCAAGTCCTTAATTCAAATTGAGTAATCAAGAGATTAGTAGCTTCCTCTCTCTCTCTCTCTTATTCTCTTCTTCCCTCTCCCAAGCTAGGGCCAGCGCCCATCTTCCAAGCTAGGGTCAGCGCCCATCTTCCAAGCTAGGGCCGGCACAACCTCAACCTCCCTTGAGGTTGCCGTGAGTCACCATCACCAAGGAGAAGCCAACCAAGAAGAAGAAGAAGCGGATCACAACTCTTTCCTTCTCGGAATTTAGATTCCGTTACTTTGGTGGTATGTTTCCTATCTTTTCTCTTGATCTTCTAGTTGTGTCTTCGGAGAATCTAGTAGTTCTCGTCGGCACAAAACTCGTGGCTTTGCGAAGTCATCCCGAAGAGAACTCGGCGTGGACGCGAATAGAGGCGGAGCTTCCAAGGGACGCTACGGTTGGATCTCGTCCCTTACTTCGAGTTACGAGAGGTACTTAGTAAATTAGTTTACTTTTCCGCAAAGTTTTAATTTATGATTATGTCAACACATCATAAGGTTGCATGCTAGATACGTGGTTAAAATAATTTAGGAAATTATTTTATGCTAATTCTTCCGCTGCACGTAAAAATTTAAAATTTTACGAACTCGTATCCTTGTCGACATGCACCCGGTCCCAACACAGATGAGATAGAGGAGGTATTAGCTACAGAGGAGACTGAAGATTTGAAGAATGTATCTGACTCATTTTTTGTTGCAGATGATTCTATAGATGTAGGGGATTGCACTAAGCCCCAGGGATCACCTATATTGATTGAGATGCCTTCAGAGGATAGGGTTGAGAGTGTAGGGGATTGCACTGAGCCCCAGGGACCACCCATACCTACTGGGCAGTCATTATCTATAGAGACATTGGAAGAGATGGATGGAAAAACTTATGACAGCCTTGGACTTGATGCTGAAGCACTACAGGACCCTTCTCATCTTTTATTTTGTGATGATATAATTTTTGTTGGTCCTAATTGTTCTAATATGGTTGTTGCAGATATGATTGATGAAGCATGCACTGGAGAGGAATCTATAGGTGTAGGGGATTGCACAGAGTCCCAGGGACCACCACCATTGACTGATATATTAGAAGACTCAGAAGATAAGTCTGAATGTGTAGGGACTTGCATGGTGGAAGCAAGAACCCAAGAATCACCTGTTTTAGTTGGATGTCCACCAGACCATGAACTTGAAGAGGAGCCTTTACATGACCAGGAGGAGGCTATAGTTACATCTACTCTAGTAGAACCTCCAAGTATTCTTCAACATGATAAGGTAAGTATCCCTCCTATTTATGTTGAAAATTCCATTGAGGTACCAAAAGTTGATTTTGTTGAATGTGAAGCATTTCTTGATAAATCCTATGTAGAGACTGTTTTTGAAAAATTCATAGAGGTACCCAAGATTGATTTCATTGGTTGTGATTCATTTCTGGATACATTTTAAGTAAAGGTGGTATATATTTCACTCTTTTCTTATCCTGCATGTGTGCGGGAAGTATTTTCTATTCATGGTTTTGCAGGGTCTCGTAGGATTCTCGAGTGGGTGCTACAACTAAATAGACTCCAACCTTCTCGAAGGACTACCAAAAAGCATCAAGAGGGAGGAGTTGCTCTTACCTTGACTTGTAGCACTTCACCTCTTAAGTGGATTTTGTACCGGAATCGCCTTCGACCACCGGAATATACCTATGTGAAGTTGAAGTGTGGGAGAGCAGTGCACTATGACATAGATCACGTGAGGAATGCTCTCTCAACTACCTAAACTCCACCACTACCGGGATGGATGCTACTCTTAAACCAACTCCAGCCGCCAGGAATAAAGGGGAGTTTGTTCCTTTTCTTTCCTTTTCTTATTTTTCTTTATGTTTATACTTGCATGTTTGTTTGCTTTTATACTTTGCATTCACACTTTGTTTTCTCATTCAGCATTTTGTTTGGTCTTGAATAAACCTTACTCGATTTTCAATTGTATCTCCCTACATGTTCTTTTATTATGCTTTGAGAATCATAAAGATGGTTATGTCTGACTATTAAGTTTTGGTTTCCTTGGTATGCTTGGGGACATTAATTGCATTTAGTCATTTATTTTGGTGATAGACTCTATCTTGTTAGATTAAGCATGACATTTTATTGTTCACCTAGTGAGGATATTGCCATGCCTATCCTTAATCCTCTTATGTGTGATAGCATCTGTGATACTTGACACTCTAGAACTTGCTTTGATTCTTTTTGAAACTACATTAGCATAAGCTTACATGAATATTATAGAGGCAACCTTTCTTGTTGATCTCTTAGTTTTCCCTCTACTTTGCTATTGTCACTAGTGAGCATTTCACCTCTTGCTTTCATGTTTCATTGTCTTTTCTTTGTCAGATCTTTTCATTTTTATTATATTCTCACTGTCATATCTTTATTAGCTTATTCTTTCCTTGAGCATGAGAGCATGGGGTGATTGCATGATGAGTTACAATTTTATTTGTCTATTATTGGCCTCTATTATTGTGAGTTTGAGATGTTATCATGCTTTGTACGTTGTCTGAGGCAAGTTTTAAGTGTGGGGGAAAGATAAGTGTGTATGGATGAATGCTTGTTGAAAAAAAAATCTCTCTATGAAAAAAAATGAGAAATGAAAAAAAAAAGTTAAAGAAAAAAAAAGTGAAAGAAGAAAAGAAGTGAAAAAATGAATAAAAAAATGAAAATGAAAAAATTGAAAGAGAGAGAAAAAAAAATTCTCAAGCATTTGAGATTTTGTTAGTTATGAACAAGAAGGAATATTTTCTTGATGCATACTCATTTGATATTATTATTGAGAGAAACTCAAAAGTTAAGTGTTGTACATACATGCATTTTGAGAAATATTGTAAGTGGTTGTTCATTGAGAATGTGCAAGGAGAATTTTGAGTATTGGATGTTTAGTTGAGTTTTTATTTTGGCATATTGTTTGATTGTATACATCATGTTGATTACCTCAATGCTCTCATATTCTTTGTGATCTCCTTTGTTATCTACCCTTCTTGTTCTCTTGTTAGCACATGGTTTCATCATTATTCATTGAAAAGTCCTCTTGATTTGTGTATTTATGTTATAGTAGTGGAGAAGTAGAAAATAAGCAAGCATATGGTAGTACAATGTCATGAATGCTTTGAGAGGACTCTACTGTCATATTTGTTATTTTTGTGAGCATCAGTGCATATATCTATCTTGTGAGGTTTTTGTCATGCTTAGTTTATTCAAGTTGATGGAATTACCATGCCTTTTGACTTATGTGAGATTTGAAACCATAAATACATTGATTCTTGAGACTTGATGATCCTAAGTAACCTTCTTTTATTATTTTTTGAAAGTATTGATAGGGGATGTAATGTTTGGGAGATATTTTGTTTTCTTTTAGTTTTGTTTACTTGCTCGAGACGTACAAGAATTAAGTGTGGGGGTGTGATAACAAGCATTTTGACGGATAAATTTTGTGCAATTAGTTAGGGAATTTGAGGCTTTGAGGTGTATTTGTTTATGAAATGATGCATAATTATGAATAGGATGTAATTTCATTGTTAATTAATTTTCCTGCATTTTCACACTCATATTTCATTCTATTGAATTTTTGGACAGCTTGTGTATATCGGATCAAAAGGTCTCATTCTGTTAAAGGCCTGATTGGTCACCAGACCAATCAGGGGAAGACCTGATCGGTCCAGTGACCGATCAGGGAAGGCCTGATCGGTCCAGTGACCGATCAGGAGGAGATGGCACACAGGAATTCAGAATTTTAGCTACTGATCACATCCTGATCGGTCCCCAAACCGATCAGGGAGTCTTCTGATCGGTCCCCAGACCGATCAGGGAGCATCCAGACCGATCCAGAGCCATTCAGTCCGATCAGTAGCTGTCCAGATGCGATCGGATGCGCGGATTATCACAACCCTCCACTTGAATCTGACAACAACGATTAATGGAGTTTCCTTGCAAGTGATCTCAGCCACTCATCAGAGGAAATCAAGGGTGGAAAGGAGAAGTAGAAAAGGGGGATAAGGGCAGCTAAGGGGGGATCACAAATCGCAACTTTCTTCCACCTGACGCCCCTCTTCTCCATCGATCGCCACCAAGGGCCGGCGGTTCCTCCATCCACCTCACAGCCGCCGGCCGGCCATTTCCACTCCATCAACATCTCCTCCTTCTCCTCTCCTGGTTGGGAGCCCAAGCTCAACCAACGCACCATCTTCTTCCTCAAGCCTTGGACGCAAGCCGCCGCATCTTAGCCATTCTTCCTTTCGGCAGCCCTCCATCAGATTTGGTTGTTGAATTTATGTAGTGGGATGTTTTTATTGATTGTTGAATGCTTGTAATCCATTTCTGTCATCTATGTTTAAGTTGCTTGCATTTTACTCATTTTGATTCATGCTTGTTACTTGTTCGATGAAATGCCCTTACCAATTGTTTTAGTTTATCTCAGCTTAGATTTTTGCTACGTGTTATTAATTGAAAGTTTCAATTTCTCTTATGTTTAAGTATGCAATTAGGTTAGATTAGGTTATGTTTCATTAATGATCTATTTCCTTAATTGCTTCCCTTATGTTGCCTTTCATTTCCTTGTCAAGTGTAGTTATGTTAGATTAGATTTCTTTACTCGCATTGTCTTTCATTAATTAGGATTAGATTTCATACTTGTGTTGCTGTTTCATTTCGTAGTCTTAGTTTTCAAATCCAAATTCCCAGTTTAATATCCAAAAAAACCCAAAAACAATAACGTGGATCCTAGGATTATTAACCTATCATTACATTCCTTGAGAGACGACTCGAGTTGCTCTATACTACATTAGTTTAGAGGAGTTCGAAATTTTAATTGTATTTGAAACCGTAACACGACTAAAAACGGTTATCAATATGCTTCATAGGATGAGTAAGGAATGCAACTGTATCTGAAACATAGTCCTGATTGGTCTCCGTGACCAACCAGGTATGTTGATTACGTGATATAGAAGTATATCTGATTAGTCTGGGGAGCGATCAGATTTCAAAAAAATTTTGGAAACTCTGATACGTTCCTGATCAGACTGCATTAACAATTTGCATTCCACAACATGGGTGTAGACTCTATTGATATTCGACGTTTCAGAAAAATTTCTGAAACACGTCATTAAGAACAGGAGTCATGACTCAACAAACCCCTTTTTTTATGGATTTGAACATTCCAACATAGGTTTGTATCAAATTAATTTTCGTTCCAAGTATGATTAGCCAAACCTCATTTTAACACTTGACGTTTTAGAAAAATTCTGAGAATCAAGAGTCTCAAAGATTCCTTAGAAATGAATTTGTATTCACTTAGTACCAGGTTTGTACTAATGAATGATCAAGTATGTTCATGTTCTTGGAATAATCAGGTGTGTATCAGATTTGTTTGTATCAAAATGATCAGGTAATCTGATACAACTTGACGAAATGAGATCGGACTGAGGAGTAGTCTGATACCTCTGATCAGTGTCAATCTGAACGGTCACTAGACCGATCAGGGTGAGTCCTGATCGGTCGGTGGACCGATCAGGTTTGACACACACTGTTTTCTGAACCTGATCAGAGTTTCAGAAATAGATTTGTTTCACCCCTTAACCATTCCAAGACCCTAATTCAATTAGTTTTAATCCATTTGATCCTAATCATGGGGTCCCTTAACCAAAAAGTATATTTTCATATCAAAGAATTTCTATGGTTTAAAAACAATCCAAAAACAGATTTGTATCAAAACATCATAAATATGTTCTAAGCATGATCAGATTGCATGATACAAACAAAATATGATCAAATTCTCAAAAACATGCTTGTATCAAATTAGTATCAAAACATGATCAAGCTTCCTAACACATGATTGTATCAATATAATTCATAAGGTTGTTTTTTTTGTCCGACATGCTTTTGTCTCACTTACCAAGTTTTAAAAATATTTCAAAAACATGCATTGATATTGCCTTGTGAGGTTTTATGATGATCATCACAAACTATATATTCCTCAAAAATTTGCATGCAATACATGAGCACTACATACAGTAAATCATGGCATACTTGATCATGTTCACCAAACAAAATACCTTAAGAAAAACTTAAGCCTAAACCTTAAGCTCATGTTCTTGTCTATTGATGTTTTATCATTACAGATTATGTGTTGATATTTCCTTAGCATGCATTCATGTTGTATAACACGTACAAGAAAATCATGACATACCATAAATTATAACTTGCATGAAAACATAAATTGCAATAACAAAGCTTATTATCCTAAGCAATCCAAGGCAAAACAGGTTGTGTGTCAACCTACACCATTCATGTGAATATTTTTTTTTCAAAACTTGTTTATTTATTTTGAAGCATGGATATACTATCATTCGTCGCATGATAAATTTCCTTATTGCCCAAATGAAGCTCAAAGGATCATCTTGTTATAAGAACTAAGACAATGAAGCTCAAAGCATTAAATTCGCATTTTCCATGACCAACAATGTGAATGACAATTTTTTCTTGGTCATAGGTTTGGAGCACCAAATATCAACCTCCCATGTTGATAGATGCTCCCCCTCAATCAATGATAAACAATTCTAAAGATCGAAATTTTGGGTACCCAAATTTTGGGACCTAATGAATCTATAATGAAAGATTTAGGCACACATGCGTTAGTCTTTTTCTTTCTAACCTTTTGAACCCTAGAATTATTTTGTGATCTAAAATAGGTTCTAGACATCAATGACATGAAATTTGATTCTTTAGGTTGGTAACCTAAGTCAACCTTGTTGTAAACCACTTTTTATGAATTTAGTATCATGTCTAGAGTTTTAGAGCTAGTTGAAAACTTCTCAAGAATATTCTTGAGGTTTTCAACTTTGCTATTCAAATCCTTATTTTCATCCTCAAGGGACTTATCATGTAAATCATCAATATCCTCAACCTTAGGGGATTTCAATTCTTTTACTTCTAACCTTAATGCTTTGACTTTGACCTTAGATTTATTAAGCATTTTTGTCAAGTACGCTATTGTTCTATAGCATTTGTCTAGTTCGGGAGAGATTACCTCTTCATCATCCGAAGATGATGAAGGCGCGGTTGAGGAGCTCCTTGATTCGTTATCACTTTCTTCTCTCGAGTCCTCTAGTGCCATGAATGCCATGTGACAGTGAGTATTCTCATCCTTCATTCTTTTGTTACCTGCCACAAAAGCAAACCCTTTCTCCTTTGGGCTTTGGTTAGAGATCTCATGTAGTTCCATTTCACAAAATAGATCTTCTAACTTAATAATTGAAAGATCCTTAGATACTTTGTAGGCATCCACCATGAATGACCACAAAGTATTCCTAGGAAAGGCTTTAAGAACATTCCTTACGAGGTCTCGGTCCTCTACCTTCTCACTGATGGAATGAAGACCATTGTAGATCTCCTTGAACCGACAATGAAGCATACTTACAGTTTCATTTTCTCCCATTGTCAAGTTCTGGAGTTGGCTGAGAAGCAAATCCTTCTTGGCACTCCGGGTATCTTGAGTTCCTTCATGGAGCTCAATAATCTTATTCCATAGATCTTTAGCACTTGTGAAAGAACCCACCTTGACCAATTGATCCTTGGCCATCCCACATAGCAAGGTGACAATAGCTTTGGCATTTGCTTCCCCCTTTTTTGACTTGCTCAGCCGACCAACTCGAAACCTCAAGCTCATTTCCCTCATGATCCTTTGGAGGAGAGAAACCCTCCTTCACTGAGAACCATATGCTCATGTTGGTTTTGAGGTAGAACTCCATCCTTGACCTCCAATATGGAAAATCTGTGCCGTCGAGGAATGGAGGTATGTTTGTGCTATAGCCTTCTCCTCCCATAGCCATCCTGTTGTAAGCTCTCGGATGTTAAGCCGTGAACAGAGCCCCAAGCTCTGATACCACTTGTTGGAACTCGGATGGCTAGAGAAGGGGGGTGTATAGCCAGACACAATCTTTTACAGCTTTTAGGTTTTCTGCACTTCAAGGTCAGTAGCACAGCGGAAGACAAAAACAAAACCAGAAATGCAGAAATGAAGCACAAACCTAATACGCTAACAGGAGGATATACGAGGTTCGGGGATAACTTACCCCTACTCCTTGGCGTGCCCGTAAGGTGGGCGATCCTTTGATCGTCGACAGATCAAGCCCCGAAAAATCCGGATAGATGAATCCTCTTTCTCGATGGAGTAACCTCTCCACAATATGTCTCAACAACACAGGATAGGAAATCAAAGTACAGAGACACAATCACACTTACAGAGCATAAGGAGAAACATCCACAAGGCGATACTCACATCCCAGCACACCCACGGCAAGAGCCTTCACTCAGCTCTCCCTCGTCTGCTTGTTGATCGCCCTTGCAACGCTTCCAAGTACTTCAGTCGCAGCCAACAGATTGCAAGAGTTTCTTCACTGGCTCCAAACTCTCAAGATTCAACGTATCAGAGTGTATGCAAGAGCTTCAAGAATCAGAGTGATTGCTCAAGATAGATCAAGTGTTGCCGCTTCTAGAGAACTCTATTCTCTTCATCACCAGCCCACACTTATCCCAGCTGCCCAAACGCCAGGTCACAAACGCTCCACTCAGCTCCCAGCTGCCCACCTGCAACTTCCCAGCTATCTCTGACCTCCTCTAGACTCACTGAACTCTCCTCAGTTAAGCCCAGGCCCAGGTCAACTTCCAGTCGTTGCCAGCAACGCCCGTTGCAACCTGCGATGGAAACCTGCCAAACTTGCTCAACGGAAAGCCTCCCATTGACCCTCCTTGAGTGTTTGAATCCATCCCTGTAAAGCCTGCACACTCCAACAGAAGCTTAGCAATGCATATCAAAACATATCAGCAGTGTATCAGAGAATCGGCAGAGAAAACAGACGTGATCAGAGCTTCTGACAGGGTATTTGACTTAAAGTTCTGCTCTTGATCGATCCCCAGACCGATCAGGAAGGCCCCTGATCGGTCACCAGACCGATCCAGCAGTCTTCTGCACACTCCTAATTGGCCCCCAGACCAATCCAACATTCTGCTGCACACTCCAGATCGGTCCCCAGACCAATCAGGATGTGCCCTGATCGGTCATAAGGAGAATCTTGCGACACTTGATCGTTCTCTAGACCGATCTGAACAATATCCCTGACCGGTCACCAGATCGATCAGGAGTCGAATAGTAAGGTTCCCAAAATCCACTGTATGATCCCTGATCGGTCACCGGACCGATCAGGAGTATAGCAGCAGGGGCACTCAACCCACTTGTGAGCTCCCTGATCGTTCACCAGACCGATCAGGAGCCGTTCAGTGAGTGAAACGCATACTCCCTAATCGGTCACCAGACCGATCAGTCATCATTGGATCGGTCACCAGACCGATCCACGAAGGAGCACCGTGCCAACTTCCCTGATCGGTCACCAGACCGATCCAGGCAAGCCCAAATGCACTCTAAGTCACGAGAACAAGCCTCCAACCCTTCTCTGACTCGTGCCATGCCCAGCTTCACTCACTGGGACTTCAACTTAGCCCTCCAAGCTAGGACCTGGCTTCACTCACCAAGGTTTCGGTCATCCAATTTCACTCACTGGGGCCCGGCTTTACTCACCAGGATTTCAACATAGCTTCACTCACTAGGATTTCAATCACCTGGCTTCACTCACCAGGACCCAGCTTCACTCACCAGGATTTCCATCACCTGGCTTCACTCACCAGGACCCGGCATCACTCACCGGGATTTCCATCACCTGACTTCACTCACCAGGACCTGGCTTCAATCACCGGGATTTCCATCCAACCTAGCCCTCCAGGCTAGGACCTGGCCCTCGAAGACGGGATTTCATCAACCTAGCCCTCCAGGCTAGGACCTGACCCTCCAAGCCAGGACTTTTCCTCACCTAGCCCTCCAAGCTAGGATTTTCCACACCTAACCCTCCAGATTAGGACTTTGTGCCCAGTCCTCGACTAGGACTTAATCCCAACTCGTTCAACCAAACGTAAATCGTTGTCAACACCAAAACAACAATCGGGCCAGACTGCATCAACAACTTAGACAGCTTTCTGTCTTGATTGAAGTGAAAGAGAAGAGGGGGCGCCCGAGGGGTCATAGGTGAAGGATCGATGTGGGCGTGCAGAGGGGGGGTGAATGCACTTTCGCGGATCGTTTTGATCTCTACAATGATGTTAGCGCAGCGGAAATAATATGCAAAGACAATAACAACAAAAATTCTTTTACATGGTATCCACCCAGATGGGTGACTAATCCAAGGATCCACGCCGCGAGCACCACTTTTCACTATCGAAAAGTCTCCTTGAGGTGGAGAAACCTTTACAGCAAAAGCTTCCTCTTTACATGTGTAGAAAAATGATGGAGGAAGTAAAAAGTCACTCTACAATTTGGCAGCACTTCGTTACTGTACGGAACTGTACAGACACGTGTAACGAGGCCTCCTTTTATAGGTGAAAAGGACAGATTCGCAGTCTGTCCAGTCTCGCACCAGTCGGCCCGGCATTAAATGCCGGCCAACGGCTAGCAAACAGCTAGCCAACGGCTAGTTTTGGGGTATACCAGTCGACTGCCCCTGGGCCAGTCGACTGGTCCGAAGCTGCGAACTCTCTGTGGGTTTTGGCAGTCGACTGCCTTTGGGCCAGTCGACTGCCCTGCCTCCCAGCTCAGCTCCAGCCAGTTCAAACCTTCTCCTTCGCGTGTGCCTTCAGGGCTGCTCCCTTGGCTTGCCCCTTGAAGTCCTCTTCCTCTGGCTATCGTCCCTCGGATGCGCACGCAAGCCTTCCCTTAACTTGCCTCCATGCCACCCTTCACGTGTGCCCTTTGAAGTCCACTTCCCGGCTTGCCCTTGGAGCTCTCCTCCCTCGGCTTGCGTCCCTCGTATAGGTCCACCAAGTGTGATTCTTCAAGTCCTGCAAACTCAATCTCACAAATCAAATACAACATAACACTCTAACTTTAAACCTATTCGCCCACTCATCAAAACCATGATCTTCCAATCATTCAAGGGTTGATTGCCTCAACAATCTCCCCCTTTTTGATGTGTGGCAATATGTTTAAGTTAGAGATAAGTAACAGCAATAGCAATAACAAAAGATAGCAATTGAAACATTATGAGACATAATAACCCTAAGAGGTAATCTCCCTCTTAACCTATGTCCTCTCCACAGTTTCAATTCTAATCATATTCCAAGTTAAGTTTCCACTTAACAACATCAATAAGAATGTAAGACATATCCGAACCTAAGAGGTACCTCCCCCTTAATCCATGTCTTCTCTCCAAATTTTAACCTTTCAAAGTCTAAGTTAGACAAAATACCTAAAATCATCCATTTTAAGTCAAAATTCTAACTTAAACCGCCCATTCTCCCCCTTTGACACCATCAAAATGATTGCCTCAAGCAACCAAATCCTAGGGTATCAAATGTGAGAATTATTGATTTCTGAAATTTCTTACAGTTGCTGAAAAACAGGCGTGCCAGTCGACTGATACGTTATCAGTTTGATTTTTCAGGTTTTCTGCCGAATTTCAGAAACTCCCAGAAAATTCCAAAAATTGTAAAATTTTGCATACATGTTTGAAATATTATACTCTATCAGGGAAAAATATTAAACCATATAAAATTTCAAACATGCACGTCTTTTGATAAAACCCAAGAGTTTTCAAAAACACTACATTTTGTATCAACCTTTGAAACCAATTTTGTAAATATGTGACTTTTAAAAGCATGACACAGTATGTAAAACATAAAATGGTTTAAAAAGGTTTAAAATGTCCAACTATGATCTTTGGCAAAGTGTCCATTGATTAAATACTTGCCTCCCACATAGTTGGTCTAGTTTTGATATTTTGATACTTTTAATGGTCCAACAATGTGCCACAAGCACAAGTGAGCCAAATGTATCACCCTAATGAATCAAGCACCCTTTTACAAAACTAAGGTCTCCAAGTTCATTCTATACTTCTACAAAACACATTCCAAGGCCTCTTCTTAAGGATGAAAACTCCGATTCAGGAAGAGGCCTAGTAAAGATGTCGGCTAGGTTCGACTTTGATTCAGCATAGTGTAGTTCTATGTCTCCCCTTGCCACATAGTCTCTAATGAAGTGATGTTTCATTTCAATGTGTTTTGTCCTAGAATGATGAACCGGATTTTGAGTTAAATTGATTGTGCTTACATTATCACACAAGACTTTGACTTTGGTGTAATGTAGCTCATAGTCCTCTAAGGTG
The DNA here is from genome assembly GCA_024364735.1 of Boesenbergia rotunda. Taxonomy (NCBI): domain Eukaryota; kingdom Viridiplantae; phylum Streptophyta; class Magnoliopsida; order Zingiberales; family Zingiberaceae; genus Boesenbergia; species Boesenbergia rotunda. The sequence continues at coordinate 119,976 of JAGFNQ010007741.1, read as the reverse complement.
TGCATAATCCAAAGGAGTTGAGAAACACATCCACCCATTGCCACATATTCTGCTCCCGTTGTTGATAGGGCAACACATGGTTGTTTCCTACTACTCCAACTAACTAAAGAAGACCCAAGGAATTGACACCCTCCACTTGTACTCTTCCTATCTAACTTGCAACCCACATAGTCCGAGTCGGTGTATCCAATTAGGTCAACACTTGGGGTTCTAGGATACCAAAGTCCGACATTTAGGGTTCCTTTCACATACCTTAGGATCCTCTTGACTACTACCAAATGGGACTCTTTGGCACAAGATTGATACCTTACACACATAACTACCGTAAAAAGTATGTCGGGTCTACTAGCGGTTAGGTTTAGGAGGCTACCAATCATGCTCCTATATTGTTTAGAGTCTACCATTTTGCCTTCAAGGTCACTATCCATTTTTACATTAGTTCCTATGGGTGTAGATGCTTCCTTAGCATGTTCTAAACCAAATTTCTTTAGCATCTCTTTAGCATATTTGGTTTGAAATACATGTGTACCTTCATTAGTTTGCTTAACTTGAAGGCCTAAGAAAAAGGTTAACTCTCCTACAAGACTCATCTCAAATTCATCTTACATACACTTGATGAATTCTTATAGGAAGTCATTATTTGTTGACCCAAAAATGATATCGTCTACATTGACTTGGGCAACAAATATATCCTTATCCTTAGATTTTAGGAACAATGTAGGGTCAATTGTTCCTCTCCTAAACCCCTTAGACACCAAAAATGAAGAAAGCCTCTCATACCAAGCCCGAGGAGCTTGTTTCAATTCATACAAGGCTTTTCTTAATTTGAACACGTGTCTTGGAAAGTTAGGGTCCTCAAACCCCGGGGGTTGTTCTACATAAACCTCTTCCTTAATAATTCCATTTAGGAATGCCGATTTCACATCCATTTGGTGGAGTGTAAAACCCATGTGAGCGGCATAGGCTAGTAGAATTCTAATTGATTCTAACCTAGCTACGGGGGCGTAGGTCTCATCATAATCTAATCCCTCAACTTGGTTAAATCCCCTAGCTACTAATCTAGTCTTATTCCTAGTGATTTTACCTTGGTCATCTAATTTGTTCCTAAAGACCCATCTTGTGGTTACAATGGTACAGTCAGTGGGCCTAGGAACTAACTCCCAAACTTCACTCCTCTCAAATTGGTTTAGCTCTTCTTGCATGGCTAAAACCCAATCCACATCTCCCAAAGCTTCATCAATGGTCTTTGGTTCTAATTGGGAGATTAAAGCTATTTGACTAGTTTGATTCCTAAAGTAGGACCTAGTCCTTACTCCTTGAGTGACATCACCAACTATTTGGTCAATAGGGTGATCATGGTGATGTCTCAAGGGTCTAGAGGTTGTAGGTTCATTTGCTCCTTCTTCCTCATCCTCTAGGGTACTTCTTACTCCCCCTTGATCATTGCCCTCCAAATGTAGGTCTTGGATTCTTTAGACAAGGGGTTAGACCTCTTCTATGTCTTTATCAATTGAGGCCTTCCTAGGGTAAGTACTAGTGGTTTCATCAAATTTGACATTTGAGGACTCCTCAATCACTTTTGTCCTCTTGTTGTATACTCTATAACCGCTACTAGTCAATGAATACCCTACTAAGATTCCTTCATCGGCCTTTGACTCAAATTTTTTTAGGTCGTCTTTGGTGTTTAAGATGTAAACTTTACATCCAAAAACCCTAAGATAGTGGACTTGGGGTACCCTTCCATTCCAAAGTTCAAAGGGTGTTTTCCTAAAAATCTATGTACCAACACCCGGTTTTGGATATAACAAGCGGTGTTAACCGCTTCGGCCCAAAAGTAACTAGGAAGAGAGTATGCATTAAGCATAGTCCTAGCAGCTTCTTGTAGGGCTCGATTCTTCCTCTCAACTATCCCATTTTGTTGAGGAGTCCTAGGGCATGAAAACTCATGCTTGTACCCATTTTCAACACAAAATTGTGTGAAACTAGCGTTTTGGAACTCCCCACCATGGCCACTCCTAATTCGGTTTATTTTGATGTTCTTTTCATTTTCTACCCTTTTACTAAATCCTATAAATATATCTAGGGTATCATCCTTATGTTTCAAGAAGTAGACCCAAGTAAACCTAGAAAAGTCATCTACTATCACTAAGCAATACTTACTCCCTACAAGTGATGGAGTACTATGGCAATCAAATAAGTCTATATGTAAAAGTTCTAAAGGCAATGAAGTGGTAATTAAAGTTTTACCTTTGTGTGATGCTTTGGATTGCTTACCCTCTTGGCATGCATCACACAACTTGTTCTTTTCGTACTTGATCATTGGGAGCCCCTTCACCAATTCTTCCTTGGCCACTCTTGCAATGTTCCTCATGTTGATGTGTCCAAGTCTTCGGTGCCACAACCACCCTTCTTCTTCTTTGGACATGAGACACTTGACAATATTGTTAGTAGCATAAGCTAGATCAAGATAATACAAGTTTGCCTCTCTAAACCCTTCTAATATGATAGTGTTTGATTCGCTTTGCCTTATTACACATTTCTTAGCATGAAATTTTACTCTAAACCCGGCATCACATAATTGACTTACACTTAATAAATTAAACTTCATATCCTTAATCAAGAGTACCTTATGAATTGAAATAGTGGGAGATACCTCAATTGTGCCCCTACCAATGATCCTTAACTTTCCACTGTTCCCAAAGGAGACCGTCCCTTCTCTCAGGTAGCTAATAGTGGTGAACTTGCTCACATCCCCGGTCATGTGTCTTGAGCATCCACTATCTACTATCCACAAGGTTGGGGCCTCCTTCACCTTTACCTAGACAACATGGAAAATATACTCTTTTGGTACCCATATCTTAGATCCATAAGCATCATTTAAAAATTTCTTGGGTACGCATGCCTTCTTTGTGGTTCCCCTAGCCTCTAATCTCCTAGATGCACCAATCCTACCGGTAAGTGAAACAAAGGCTACTTCCTTGGTCTTAGGCCTATAACCCAATCCTGCCTTGTTATATACCGCCCTTTGGCTGTTAATGATCATATCAAGGTTACTTGATCCTACCCTAAGGGCCTTTGTGAGGTCATCTACTTGTTTCCTTAACTCCTTATTTTCATTTTCAATATGTGAAACATGTGAAGAGGTAGAGCTAGCATGTGAATCCTTAAGTTTAATGGCTTCTACTCTAAGCATGGCAATTTGTTCCTTAAGATCCTTAATTTTACTTCTAGCCTTAGCTAAGTCCATGTTAGTGCTAGAAATAATTTTCACTAAGGTAGAGGAGGGTAAGTGGTATACCTCACTTACCGAAGCTTCTGACTCTGATGATGATGAGGTGAAGGAGCTCTTATCTTCACTGCTTGAGCTTCGTTCATCGTCTGAAGAGTCTGAAACATCTTGTGCCATAAGAGCGAAGTGGGAGACTTGCTCTTCTTCTTCCTCTGAGGATGAGGGATCGTCCCAAGTCGCCTTGAGGTTCGTGGCACTCTTCTCCTTTCCCTTTGACTTCTTCTTGTCTGCAACAAAAGCAATACCTTTCTCTTTTGCCGAAATGTTAGCTTGCTCGTGCAGTTCAAATTCACAAAATAGATCGTCTAATTTAACCAAAGATAAGTCCCTCGATACCTTGTAAGTATCAATCATGGATGCCCACAGGGTGGTTCTCGGGAAGGCTAGTAAGACATACCTAACAATGTCCCGGTTTTCAATTTTCTCTCCAATCATATGGAGCTCGTTGATGACTTCCTTTACCCTTCCATGCAGCTGACTGACGGTCTCGTTGCTCTTCATGGAGAGGGATTGTAGTTGGGCCACCAACAAGTCCTTCTTGACTCTTCTGGACTCATTTGACCCCTCGTTCAGTTCTACCAACTTGTCCCATAGCTCTTTGGCACTCTTGAATGGCCCCACTTTGTTCAGTTGCTCCTTAGAGAGCCCGCACTGCAGTGTAGTGGTGGCCTTGGCATTTGACTGCGCCCTTTTCATCACTTCTTTAGACCATGTTCTCATGGGTGTAGGATCTCCTCTTTCATCGACGGGCGCCTCGAAGCAATCTGCAACACTTATCCAAGTTTCTATGTCATTCATAAGATAGTACTGCATTCTACCTTTCCAGTACGCGAAGTCGTTGCCGTCGAAGAATGGTGGTCGTACGGTGGAGTATCCCTCTTGAAACGCCATTACAAATGTTCTGGTTGATTGTTAGATCTTCCAAAACGCACCTGCTCTGATACCAACTGAAGGATCGATGTGGGCGTGCAGAGGGGGGTGAATGCACTTTTGCGGATCGTTTTGATCTCTACAAAGATGTTAGCGCAGCGAAAATAATATGCAAAGACAATAACAATGCTAACAAAAATTCTTTTACATGGTATCCACCCAGATGGGTGACTAATCCAAGGATCCACGCCGCGAGCACCACTTTTCACTATCGAAAAGTCTCCTTGAGGTGGAGAAACCTTTACAGCAAAAGCTTCCTCTTTACAGGTGTAGAAAAATGATGGAGGAAGCAAAAAGTCACTCTACAATTTGGCAGCACTTCGTTACTGTATGGAACTGTACAGACACGTGTAACGAGGCCTCCTTTTATAGGTGAAAAGGATAGATTCGCAATCTGTCCAGTCTCGCACCAGTCGACTGCCCCTGGGCCAGTCGACTGGTCCGAAGTTGNCGGATAGGTCCACCAAGTGTAATTCTTCAAGTCCTGCAAACTCAATCACACAAATCAAATACAACATAACACTCTAACTTTAAACCTATTCGCCCACTCATCAAAACCATGATCATCCAATCATTCAAAGGCCGATTGCCACAATAATAGGGGCCCGGTCTATGTAGGAGTTGACAACTTTTTGATGAATTGTTGACCAGTTTGACCATTTGACTATGGTCTGACTCTTTTGACTATGGTCTGACTCTTTTGACCATGGTCTGACTCCTGTTAAGGCAATTCTTCTTTGCGTCTTTACACGACCCGGAGAGAAATTGTTGTTGTTGTTCCCCCTCCTCTTCCTTTTGAACGTTGTATTGGACTCATCTTTGCGGCAAGAGGTGGCCAGTGTCTTCAGATGGGGTCATGCTACCCATGTGTTACCTCAGGCGCCCTCATCTGTTACGGACTAATAGGATGGAGTACCCGAAGGTGGAAAAAGATTCAAGGATCACGTCGACGGACTCCTGCGCCCCGCATACTTGGCAAGTGGTTCCGAGCCTAGCGACCCTACAGGAATGACACCGCAGAGAAGAAAGACCCAAGTAGAAGAGTGCCCCTTTTTGTTTTTCTTTTTCCCACAAGAGATCCTGATTATATCTTGATAATTCTTCGTGTATTTTTCATATAAATAAAGTAATATTTTTGTTACCCCGTGTATGCGTATGCCTGGATTATTCTTTTGAACGTCATGCTTGTATTCTTTTAGTTGAGTATGCTACTTTACCATTGCTTCCGCAGCGCCCCCCTTGTCCTGGGCACTCGGGATATCACAAGGCATCTAGGTTTGTGTCCCAGATGGGTAGTTTGTAGCAACCCCGACCAGGCCTAAGTACCCCGGACATCGGCTATACCGCGAGGTATTAGGATTTTGGGTACTTGGTCAGGCGTAGCAACCCAGACCAAGCCAAAAAACCCCAGGCATCGACTGCACCGCTAGGTATTAGGGTTTTGAGTACTTGATCGGGCGTAGCAACCCAGACCAAGCCTAAGTACCACGGGCATCAGCTGCACTGCGAGGTATTAGGATTTTGGGTACTTGGTCGAGCGTAGCAACCTAGACAAGCCTAAGTACCAAGGGCATCAACTGCATCGCGAGGTATTAGGGTTTTGGGTACTTGGTCGGGCGTAGCAACCCAGACCAAGCCTAAGTACCCCGGGCATCGGCTACACCGCGAGGTATTAAGGTTTTGGGTACTTGGTCGGGCGTAGCAACCCAGACCAAGCCTAAGTACCACGGGCATCGGCTGCACCGCGAGGTATTAGGATTTTGGGTACTTGGTCGGACGTAGCAACCCAGACCAAGCCTAAGTACCACGGGCATCGGCTGCACCGTGAGGTATTAGGGTTTTGGGTACTTGGTCGGACGTAGCAACCCAGACCAAGCCTAAGTACCACGGGCATTGACTGTACCACGAGGTATTAGGGTTTTGGGTATTTGGTCGGGCGTAGCAATCCAGACCAAGCCTAAGTACCTCGGGCATCGGCTGCACCGCGAGGTATTAGGGTTTTGGGTATTTGGTCGGGCGTAGCAATCCAGACCAAGCCTAAGTACCTCGGGCATCGGCTGCACCGCGAGGTATTAGGGTTTTGGGTACTTGGTCGGGCGTAGCAACCCAGACCAAGCCTAAGTACCTCGGGCATCGGATGCACCGCGAGGTATTAGGGTTTTGGGTACTTGGTCGGGCGTAGCAACCCAGACCAAGCCTAAGTACCCCGGGCATCGACTGCACCGCGAGGTATTAGGGTTTTGGGTACTTGGTCGGGCGTAGCAACCCAGACCAAGCCTAAGTACCCCGGGCATCGGCTGCACCGTGAGGTATTAGGGTTTTGGGTACTTGGTCGGGCGTAGCAACCCAAACCAAGCCTAAGTACCCCGGGCATCGGCTGCACCACGAGGTATTAGGGTTTTGGGTAGTTGGTCAGGCGTAGCAACCCAGACCAAGCCTAAGTACCCCGGGCATCGGCTGCACCGCGAAGTATTAGGGTTTTGGGTACTTGGTCGGGCGTAGCAACCCAGACCAAGCCTAAATACCCTGGGTATCGACTGCACCGTAAGGTATTAGGGTTTTGGATACTTGGTCAGGCGTAGCAACCCAAACTAAGCCTAAGTACCCTGGGCATCGCCTGCACTGCAAGGTATTAGGGTTTTGACTCTTAGTTGGGCGTAGATGGTTGAAGGAAAGCATCTTCCTTTATTACTTGAATTTGTTGCAAGAGAGCCAAAATGCACAAAAAGGGCATTCATTATATAATGCAAATCTTACTGGGACAGGGAGGGTCAAAGACGGTTGCCTAGCCTGGACCTCCCTAGTCCTAGTCCTTCTCTTTACGTGCACGACTTTCTTCAGCTAGTCTTCAAGACCCTTGGGTTCTTTCGCGACTCTATTCGGACTTCCCCACTATAGCACCGTTGAGATACCAGCTGGTCTCCCCTAACTTCAACCACTCGGTCGCCTACCGAAAATTTTATCTTCTAGTAGTAAACAGAGACCACTGTTTGGAAAGCGCTGAGCGCGGGGCGGCCCAGGATGACGTTGTAGGTGGAGGGTGCATCCACGATCAAGAAGGGAGTCCTTCTGGTCCTCTCCAGCGTGAAGGTCTTTTCCCCGAGCTAGGGCGGGGGGCTCCCTCCTGTCTGATCGGGGAGTCGCCGAAGGGGGGGGCTCCGACTGGATCTTTGCGACGGACGCACTGTACTTCTTCCACATTGACATGCTTGACGGAGCGTCCCAGCAAATCATCGAAACTGGCGGGGGGCTTCTTTACCAAGGACCGAAAGAAGTCCCCTTCAGCGAGCCCTTGGGTGCAGGCACTGACGAGTATCTCTGATGTTGCGCTGGGCACGTCTTGCGCCACCCCGGTTGAACCTCTGAATGTACTCCTTGAGTGGTTCTTAGGCTTCTGCTTGAAGGTGAATAGATTAAGTGTCATCTTCTGGTAGTGACAGCTGCTCGCAAAATGGTGAAGGAAGGTTGTTCTAAACTCTGCGAAGGAGTTGATGGAGCCTTGTGGCAACCTCTGGAACCATCGTTGAGCTGCTCCAAACAGAGTGTTTAAGAACACCCGGCACTTCACACTGTCAGTATACTGGTGTAGGAGTGCAACATTCTCGAATTTGTAGACGTGATCTTCTAGATCTGTCTTCCCATCATAATCGGGGATCCCCTGCCCACAGAACTACTTTGACATGGGGTCTTCGACAATCTCGGATGAGAAAGGTGTAGAGGGAACCTTATGGGAGGTCTTAGGTTCATCCCTCTTTCCCTGTTCCTCTCCGTGCCTCCAGGCGTTGGAGGCCACCGAGTGGGCCTTCTCGATGTCTCCGGGATACTCTCTTTGGGGGGCCAGGGCTGCTCCATCCTGTCGCCCCACTGGGGTGACGGGTCTCCGTGAATGCGTGACGGAGGCTCTGGGGATCTCCTCCCTCGCAGGATCCCCTTGTTGTGAGGCAGTCTGTTCGACTTGGTGTTGCTCCAGCGCCTCTTTAATGGCGTTGGCCACTAGGCGATCGAGTTCCTTTCTTGTAAGGACAAGGGATTGTCCCTCCTATCCTGCCATCGGTGCTCCTTCAGGTGCTTTGCTAGTTTTCCACAGACGGCGCCAAATTTGTTCCGGAAGGAGTTAACGACGATGACCAATCACCGAGGTTCTGCCTACGTGAAGGTCGCTATGGCGGGGAGGAACTCTGTGCCCTGCAATATTAACACGAGCGTTAGGGGACACGTCGAAAGGGGTCCAACGGAGTCTACTCCGACGCTCAAGTCAATGTATCGCTGGAGAGTAAAGGCAGCAGGAAAGGAAAATGCATGTAAAGTTGGGAGAGCATAACCCCTTTACCGGAGGGGTTGAACTACCTTTTATACTGATGGCGGTGAACTTAGCGCATTCCCTCGTTTAGTGCCACGTCTCCGTGATTTATGCCACGTCCTCCCCTTCTTTCGGCGGTTACTGGCTAGCCTTTGAAATGGTCTGCGCCGTTACTACGCTTCGTCCCGTTACGATATTTAAGGGTCGTGATGACTCTTTACGACGGGGAGACTTATCCATAGTTCCGTTGTTGGGACCAGGTGCATGTTGACATGGATACGGGTTCGTAATTTTAAAATTTAATTACGTGCAGCGGAAGGTTTAGCATAAATAATTTCTCAAATTATTTTAACCATGTATCTAGCATGCAACCTTATGTTGTGGAGACATGATCATACATTTAAAATTTTGCAGAAAGTAAACTAATTTACTTAATACCTCGCGTAACTCGTAGAAAGGGACGAGATCCAACCGTAGCGTCCCTTGGAAGCTCCGCCTCTATTCGCGTCCACGCCGAGTTTTCTTCGAGATGACTTCGCAAAGCCACGAGTTTCGTGCCGACAAGAACTACTTGATTCTCCAAAGGCACGACAAGAATACCAAGAGAGAGATGAAAAACTAACCATCAAACGAAGAACGGAATCAAGATTCCGGGAGGAAGGAAGGAGTCGTGCCCGCTTCTTCTTCTTCTTGGTGGTGGAAGCTCACGGCAAAGGGGGAGGGCTCTAGGGCCGGCGACACTAGAAGAGGGAGAGGGAGAGAAGGAGAGGGAGAGAGGCTAGGCAAGAATCCTTGATCTCTTGGATTAATTTCCAAGCCTTGCCTTGGTACCTTTATATAGTAGCCTCTTAATCGCCAAGTCTCCTCTTAACGGAATAAATTTTTCATAAGAAATTTATCTTATAAATTTTCTATGAATTATTCCGTTATGCTATGTTTTTATTATAACTTAATTTATAATAAAAACAACCATGTCTCCCCTTAAATTATGGAAAGAAATTTCTTTATATAAATTTCTTTATCATGGTAAATCAATCCATTATTGATTTTATAAAATAAAATAAACCAATCCAAGGCTTATTTTAATTTCCATGAAAAATAAATCTCTTTATATAAATTTATTTATACAAATTTCTTTTTCCATAATTTTATAAGACAAACCACGCGCGGTTTATTTTATAAATTTGAACCAAACAATTTGGTTCTTCCCTCTTATTGTGGCCGGCCAAACAAAGAGGGTGGGAACCCTCTTTGGCCGACCAAACCCAAGCCGAAACCGTATGAATTAAACTCATTTAATTCGTCTAATAAGTCTTTAAAAGACTTAGCCATTTTATGCTTCCGATGCGTCTCTGAAAAATTCAGATTCGACTTATCTCTCTTGATCGGAAAATCCAATTTTCAACTCGTTTTAAATCCCTCGGATCACTCGTAGTGCGTGTGACTAAATAGTCTTTCGATTTATGTTGGCCGTCTATAATCAACCAATTATAGAACGATCATCAGTGGCACCTAGTAGTACATTATGATCCCCAATTAATCGAAAGATCAACGGTTGACCTCAGAAATAATTCTGAAACCCTTCAGCAGCTTTAATGAATCGTGCCTCATTCCCTTCAGCATCTTATACCCACTTGGTTCAGGACACGGTCTATGTGTGTCAGTCCCCACTAGGCTGACTATGTCATACCTAGTCCAAGTAATGTCTTTCTCGTCCAACGGATTCTAATTACTCTCATGTATCTGAGATATTCATACTCTGATCATGTGATGCTCTGGCCAGAGGCTTCGAGTAACAATCCAACGATAGGCCTTGGGTATACATCTCCTCACAAGGAGCGGTGAATCCTTTGTAGGCTATTCAAACATCTTCGAGCACTTCGGCTTATACCCAATCATCCTGGGTCCACACCTCCTTAGAGATGCTTGCTTAAGATGACAAAGTATAAGTCTTCATGACCAAGATGACTTGAACACCGCAAGTCAAAGGAACATCGCACTTAAGCTGCAGTAAGAACTTCATTGACATATCTATATGTAGATTACCATATGAAGTTTTATAGCTAGTCACTCCAATGAACTAGTTCCCTTAACTAGCATTCATGTTTATCTCCGGACATCCCAATGTCACCAGCCAGTGAGAATCAACTGATTAGAGAATAACCCATGCTAGTCTCCACAGAATTGATAGTGTTCGTATTTATCAATTCATCGACTAGGGACAATTTCAATACTTCACAATTGCACATGTAGAGATAATCACTAGTTGTGAATTCATCACAAATTCTCTCATGTGTGAATTGTATTGCGGACATTCAGTAAATGAGTTTAAGATCTTAATCAAATACACGAACATGTATACTCAAATAGTGAATATTCATTTATTAAAGTAAATGATTACAATCATAAGGCGATTGCCTTAGGACACTTCTCTTATATTACTAACATCCGTTAAAAAAGGGGTAAGGAGGACCGTTGCTTGAGGTCGAAGCTAACTCAGGCTCCGCTACCCCGAGGTGAGCTCGGGGCCTTCTGACCCGGGTGAGCTCGGGCGCTATAATTTCCAAGGGGCTCTAGGAACCCAACCCCTCGGGGAGGGGGGGGGGGGGTCCTGAGGCTCGGGGAGGAGGGTCATTCCAACCCGACTTATCATGCCACGCAGTTTCTTCATCCCACATGCCTGCCACGGGCTATTCAACCCTATTAAGGGCGTTGATATAATAAGGAGAACTAACCATACACATATGAACTAATTTTATATTAATATGAAGTTATTTGATCTATCAGTCGATTTTACCTTCCTATGCTTGGAACTAAGGAACTGAGGTGCCTCAGGTTAGAACTGAGGCATCTCGAGTCAAGTTTTATCCAATAGTTACCGTTGGCACGTGGATAGAGTTTTATCCACTCTGAGGTGCCTCATATCACATCTGAGGCATCTCAGGTCCAGATCAGCACAGTGGTAACTTGAGTTTTTGGGCTATAAATTGATAGGTATGGCTTGGCGGGCTTCCTAAGCGAATACTTAGTCGTCCATGAGAGACCTCTCCATGTGTACGGATTAAAAATTAATCCGAATTGAGACCCATCTCCCAATGACCAACTCGTCATCGTATCAAACGATTCAAATTACAACTTGGCTAATCACAAAGATGGAGCCTTGTAATTTGCCTAACCGTTCGACCACGGAAAAGATGACGAGTGGATCGCCGGTTTATGTGTATACTATCGGGGTCCAATAATTAATTATTAAACATGATTAACGAATAATCAAAGCGATAATAATTAATCAAGCATCCACATAAAATGACAAAAGTAAGAAGAGCCAAGGAAGAAAATTATACCTTCATATACCTCGTAGTCATCTACCTTATGTCCCTTCCCTCCCAGACGTCGTGTGGGCGACGAGCTACCGAGAACCGGGATCACCAAGGGCACTCCAAAAGATCTCTTCTTCTCCCTTGTAGCTAGCACCAAAAACCCTTATCAACTAGGGTTTGCGCCGACCACTTCTCCTCCTTCTTCCTTGCGCCGCCGGCCACAAAAATCTCTCCAAGCTTGCCTGCCACAAGAATGCTCCAAGGAGGAAGATGAAGAAGAAGATGAAGGAGAGAAGAGTCCTCCTTGCTACCCAACACCTGTCGGAAACCCCTCCTTACCCAAGCTTGTGGCGCCACCAACCGTCGGACCTCCCACCTTGCCGCCGACCCTTTCCTCTCCTTCTACTCGTGATTGGTCTGACCAAACCCGAAGAAGAGATGAAGCTTCTTCTTCCTTTGTGCCACCAAGCGAAAGAGAAGATGGGAGAGGTCTCTTCTTGTGCCGCCGGTGAACTAGGAGAGAGAAGGTGAGGGAGAGGAGAGAAAAGCCTAGGTTGATAATTAATTGTATTAGCCTTGGTTTCATGATCCCATGGGGTATATATAGGGCTAAGGTAGGGACCAAGAGGGGGAGTTGGGCCTTAGCCCACTAATGGATCTAAAACCAATCCATTAATGAAGATCCATTCCACTAAAGGATCTCCATTGAACTTCCTCACCAACCCCTATATTTTCATGTGAACTCCACCTATTATGAGCACATAAATCCCCCCGTGTTTAAGATATCGTATGCCCGTCGATTAATTTAAATTACTGACAATTCAAATTAATCAACTTCTAACTCCTTGACTAGTACCACTCAACCTTATCATCATGTCGGATCATATCCACCTGCAGGGTTTAACATGATGAACCTTATGAGCTCATCAAGGGGGCATCATCATCCCGACTCACTAGGACACGGATTTCGTTAATAATCACGGATTCCCAACTTACCGGGCCTATCGATTTAGCAGAATAAATCTCGCCTTTTGGTAAATCAGATAAATAAATATTAACTATACGTGCCCGTTATTATATCGGGATTTAGGGATTATAGTCCATAATAACCCGAGGTTCAATCCCATTATTAAGTCAATACAAGTTGGATGATCTCTAGTTTTGGTCCTGCTCAATGTACACAAAGCACACTAGTGTAATTCTATGGTCAAGACAAACCACACCTAATTACACTACAACCATCCCGATGGTTTGTCCAGCTCCATCTCGGTTGTGAGCCTCTATTTATACAATGCAAGGGACTGATAACATGATCTTTTGTGTGTCACCACATACCATATTATCTACAATGCAAAGTATTGGACTTTTATGCATATACTAATATAAATATGCATCTGTGTTGTTGTGATTCGCTATTTCAAAATGTAGATGATAATATATATAAAAAGAACAAGTCTTTTAGTATACACATCTAACAATCTCCCACTTATACTCAAAGACTTTACTGTTCTCTCACTGCCATACATCTGACCTCATATCCTCCACATGTCGATCAAAAGCTCTCGCCGGAAGGGTTTTAGTGAAAGGATCCGCCAAGTTGTCCTCCTATGCAATCTTAGCGACAACCACTTCTCCTAGTTTTATGATTTCTCGTATCAGGTGGTACTTGCACTCTATGTGTTTACTCGTCTTATGGGCTCGTGGTTCCTTCGAGTTTGCAACTACACCACTGTTATCACAATAGATTGTGATAGATCTGGGCAAATCAGGAATCATATCCAAGTCCATGATGAAGTTCCTGAGCCATACAGCTTCCTTGGCTGCCTCTGAGGTTGCCACATACTCAGCTTCCATGGTGGAGTCTGCCACATATTTCTACTTGACACTCCTCCAAACTATGGCTCCACCTTCTAAAGTAAACACAAACCCTGATGTAGACTTACTCTTGTCCCTATCTAACTGGAAATCCGAATCCGTATAACCCACAGGGACTAATTTGTCTGCCCGGTAAACCAGCATATAATCCCTAGTCCGTCTCAGGTATTTCAATATATGCTTTATCGCAATCCAGTGTCCTTGTCCAGGGTTACTCTGATATCTGCTGACCATGCCCACGGCAAAGCAGATATCTGGTCTTGTGCACAACATAGCATACATGAGGCTTCCTATAGCCGATGCATAAGGAACCACCTTCATTTCCTCTATCTCCTTTGATGTTTTCGGACACATCTCCTTGGATAGAGGAACTCCATGCCTGAAAGGTAGAAAACCTTTCTTGGTGATTTCCATACTAAAACGAGCCAGGACAGTGTCTATGTATGAAGCTTGGGATAAGCACAATATCCTTTTCTGGCGATCCCTTATGACCTTGATCCCAAGGATGTGTCCCACATCTCCTAAGTCCTTCATATCGAACTGTTTGGACAACCATACCCTTACGTCTGATAACACCATGACATTGTTACCAATTAACAAAATGTCATCTACGAAAAATACAAGAAACACCACTACGTTTCCGTCACATCTCTTATATACACATGATTCATCCGGACTTTGAATAAATCCATATGACTGGATTACTTCATCAAAGCGGATGCTCCAAGATCGCGAAGCTTGCTTTAATCCATAAATGGATTGATTAAGCTTGCACACTAGATGCTCTTTGCTCTTCGTAATGAACCCTTCTGGTTGCTTCATGTAGATGGTCTTCTCAAGACTTCCGTTAAGGAAAGCTGTCTTGACGTCCATCTGCTATACCTCATAATCCATATGAGCGACAATAGATAAGAGAATCCGGATAGACTTAAGTATGACTACCGGCGAAAAGGTCTCCTCATAATCGATACCCTCTTTCTGAGTATACCCTTTCGCAACAAGCCTAGCTTTGAAGGTCTCAACCTTCCCGTCTGATCCTCTCTTTCTCTTGTAGATCCACTTGCATCCAATATCTTTTACACCATTGGGTGGTTCTACTAGCTCCCAGACATGATTATAATCCATAGATTCTATCTCAAAATTCATTACCCTTTGCTAAGAATCTGCATCCCTATCTTGGAGGGCCTCGTCATAGGTCCAGAGATCCGGTTCATGTTCACCAGGGACCAAGTCCGAAGACTCTCCCAAAAACATGAACCTTTCAGGTTGTCTAACAACCCTCCCAGTGTGACGAGGTACCACCTGTGTATCTTTTGTGACACGTGGTGCAGTGACTTGTGGTGTATTCTCTTGTACAGTTGGTACTAAGGTCGGAACGCCCCCTCTTAATTCTTCAAGCACAAGTCTACTCCTGGGCTTGTGGCTCATCACATAGTCTTCTTCTAAGAATCTGACATTCGTGCTAACGATTACCTTCTGATCCTCAGGACTATAGAATAGACCACCCTTCAATCCTTTAGGATTGCCTACGAACAGACGTACTTTTGTAAGTATCTCCCTTCAGCACATGTGCTGGACTACCCCAAATCCGAATATGTCCTAGACTAGGCTTTCGCCCAATCCACAATTCTATGGGAGCAGATGGGACTGACTTAGATGGTACTATGTTCAGAATATACGTTGTCGTATGCAGAGCATATCCCCGGAACGAATCTGACAACTCAGAGTAGCTCATCATTGACCTAACCATTTCCATAAGAGTCCTATTCCTTCTTTCTGCAACACCATTCTGCTGGGGTGTGTCGGGTGCAGACAATTGGGACTAAATCTCAGCCTCTGACAAATAGGTCCTAAACTCTCCTAAGAGGTACTCACCACCACGATCTGATCGCAGTATCTTGATACTTTTACCTTGACGTTTCTCCACATTAGCCTTGAATTCTTTGAACTTATCAAAGCATTCAGACTTGCGGCGCATCAGGTAAATGTATCCATACCTTGAATAATCGTCAATAAAAGTGACGAAGTATTCAAAGCCACCTCTAGCCTGAATAGACATAGGACCACACAAATCAGAATGTACTAGTTCTAACACATCTTTGGCTTGTACCCCTTAGCCTTAAAAGGCCTCTTGGTCATCTTACCTTCCAAGCAAGACTCACAGGTCGGGAAGTCTTCCACCACCAATGAACCCAAGGGTCCATCAGCTATCAACCTCTGAATCCTACTAAGGTTAATGTGACCAAACCTAAGGTGCCAAAGATATGTCTAGTTCATTTTAGAAGATTCCTTTCTCTTATTTAGGTTAGATGATGAGCTATTAGCCTCTATTTATATTGTGGGAGCTTTTGGTTCTAGAGTATACAAATTGCCAACCATAGTACCCGAACAGATAATCTCTTTATTCCACTTTATAACAACTCTGTTATTAAAAGCAATAGAATATCTATACATTATTAATTTAGAAATCGAAATTAAGTCCTTTCTAAAAGATGGTACATATAAGCAATTTCTCAAAACCAACACTTTATTTCACTCAAAAGATAAATAAAAGTCTCCCACTACAACTGCTGCCACCTCCGTAACATTTCCCATGTAGACGACGATTTCCCCATCAGTTAGCCGTTGGGTTTCCTGGAACCCCTGTAGAATATTGCAGACATGATCAGTGGCTCCCGTATCTACGCACCAGGTACCGGTAGATAGCGCCGCTAAACATATTTCAACGACTAAGAATGAAGAAATACCTTTGTCTTGACGATGGGGACAGTTCGCCTTCCAGTG
The DNA here is from genome assembly GCA_024364735.1 of Boesenbergia rotunda. Taxonomy (NCBI): domain Eukaryota; kingdom Viridiplantae; phylum Streptophyta; class Magnoliopsida; order Zingiberales; family Zingiberaceae; genus Boesenbergia; species Boesenbergia rotunda. The sequence continues at coordinate 103,478 of JAGFNQ010007741.1, read as the reverse complement.
TCCAGTTTGCTTACATGTGAAGCACTTGCCTCTCGGCTTCTTCACGCCAGTCCGTGGTCCCTGCGATCCAGCTGCCTTCTTGTACCCACCTTGTTTCTTCTTCTTCCTGCCTTTCGGCACAGAAGTAGAAACCTTTTGGGTGACCAAGGCCTGTGAACTCTGACGAAAGAGCCCCCTGCCACTTGGAGTTCTCCTAGAAATTCCCCCAACATATACTCATGCTTATTCATGTTATAGTTGAGCCGGAACTGCTCAAAACTCCTAGGCAGAGACTGGAGTATAATATCGACCTGAGTTTCCACATCGATTTGTGCTCCCAGTACCTCAATCTCATTGAGGTGAGCCATCATTTTTTCAGGACACGATCCTTCACGGGTGTCCCTTCGACCATAGTAGTCATCATCAGGTTCTTCATCGCAACCTATCTAGCGGTCCGACCCTGGTGCCCGAAGAGCTTCTTGAGGTTTAAGATCATGTCACTAGCAGTGGGCATGACCTGATGCTGATGTTGCAATACATTCGACATAGATTCCAGAATGTAGCACCGCGCCATTTCATCTGCCTTGATCCACTTCTTGTAACGCTCCCTCTGCTCCTCACCAGAGTTCTCTCTAGGATTTTCAAGACATTCTTCGAAGAGTACATATTTATACTCTTCAACAGTAAGGACAATGTCTAGGTTCCTTTTTCAGTCTATATAGTTGGGGCCAGTAAGCTTATTTTCCTTAAGTATGGTCGCTAGTGTGTTAAAGGTCATTTTGAAAAATTCCTGAGAATCACAACGAACACAACTTTAGATTTCTAAAATAAATTGATTCCTCAAACAATAAATTTTTGAAATCAACCAACACCTCAAACACCGAGAATTCGCATGTCACGTTAGTGTGGACGTATATGAATTCTACATTCGTTAGAGGAGGTTTTACCCATTAATCTTATTATCTTGTCAACCTAACTTTTTGACAAATAAGATTAATAGTTGGTTCACTTCGGCCTACAAATAATAGCAGTGACTCCGTTGGGGAGGATACTAATATTTGCATCTAAGTGATTACCATTACACGACACTAAGAAAATTATTTACGATTATGTGTCTTCCATTGGGGAAGTACACACGCTCTTCAATAATTTTCTATAATCTTTTCTGACCCAGTGATCCGCAGAACAAGCCTATCCGTTATGGAGGAAGACACTCAGAGCCAATGTGCAGGCTTGTTCGCATCATTTGTCAGATTGTAATGGAGGCCACGGGACCCTTAGGGTCCCTCTCCCACTTAGTTATTTAATTTGAGGAATTTTACATGCACACACACAACAAGCACATAACCAAAGCACAAATAAGAAAAATCCTAGATTTTTCAACTTTCATGGCCTTGGTCTTCAATGCGCCTCCAGTCGTGTCGTCACCTCGTCCGCTCCTCCCTACACCATGCGCAAGCCACCATTGAAGGGATCTCCGAGCCGAGATGACTAGCTAATTATTTACATCCATCGATCCTATACTCCACGAAGGAGTGTACATAAAATCTAGATCGAAAGTAAATAAAAAACTCAGCTAAACACGTGTCGTATTTAATTACAAAAATTAAATACTATCTAGCCTCGTCAACCCCGAGGTTTTAATTCATTACAATATTACACAATCAATCACATAACACAATTATCTAAGCCATGATAAGTTGGAATTTTGTGCCTGCAACAAAGAGTTAGCCTACGCACATCCATATATCATCCAGCAAAAATAATCATACATGATAATGTGTAAAAAAATTAACCAATCCTAAACACACAAAACCAGAAACCTCAGCTCTGATACCAATTGATGGGTATTGCTTGGCGGGCTTCCTAAGCGAATGCTTGATCGTCCTTGAGAGACCTCTCCATGTCTACGGATTAAAAATTAATCCGAATGGAGACCCGTCTCCCAACGACCATCTAATCATCGTATCAAACGATTCAAATTACAACTTGGTCAATCACAAAGATCGAGCCTTGTAATTTGCCTAACCGTTTGACCGTGGAAAAGACGACGAGTGGATTGCCAATTTTTTGTTTATTATCGGGGTCCAATAATTAATTATTAAACATGATTAACGAATAATCAAAGCGATAATAATTAATCAAGCATCCACATAAAATGACAAAAGTAAGAAGAGCCAAGGAAGAAAATTATACCTTCCTTTACCTCGTAGTCTTCTACCTTATGTCCCTTCCCTCCCGGACGTCGTGTGGGTGACGAGCTACCGAGAACCAGGATCACCAAGGGCTCTCCAAAAGATCTCTTCTTCTCCCTTGTAGCTAGCACCAAAACCCCTTATCAACTAGGGTTTGCGTCGGCCACTTCTCCTCCTTCTTCCTTGCGCCGCCGTCCACAAAAAGCTCTCCAAGCTTGCCGGCCACAAGAAAGCTCCAAGGAGGAAGATGAAGAAAAAGATGAAGGAGAGAAGAGTCCTCCTTGCTACCCAACACCTGCCGGAAATCCCTCCTCACCCTAGCTTGCGGCGCCGCCGGACCTCTCACCTTGCCGCCGACCCTTTCCTCTCCTTCTACTCATGATTGGACCGGCTAAACCCGAAGAAGAGATGAAGCTTCTTCTTCCTTTGTGCCACCAAGTGAAAGAGAAGATGGGAGAGGGAGGAAGAAGAGAAGAGAACCTCTCTTCTTGTGCCGTCGGTGACCTAGGAGAGAGAAGGTGAGGGAGAGGAGAGAAAAACCTAGGTTGATAATTAATTGGATTAGCCTTGGTTTCATGATCCCATGGGGTATATATAGGGCTAAGGTAGGGACCAAGAGGAGGAGTTGGGTCTTGACCCACTAATGGATCTAAAACCAATTCATTAATGAAGATCCATTACACTAAAGGATCTCCATTGAACTTCCTCACCAACCCCCATATTTTCATATGGACTCCACCTATTATGAGCACATCCAAATTATAATTTAGTTGAGGTTAATGGCAACAAAAGATTCAATAAGTTTGAGTCTTTCATCTTTGGAGTACAAGCGGATCAAGTTTTCTATCTTGAATATCCTACGAGAAGATGAAGATCTAGTCAATGGTTGTTTATTTGTCGAATGAAGGCTCGCTCAACAATAGAAATGCCGAACACCCTCACTGTTGTTAACCATAATGCATTTTAGAATGATTATGTAGAGAGATATTCAGTTGATTCACAACTCGAATCTACATCTCAATTACTTGTAGATATTAACGTCACTTATGAGGATATAAATGATGGAGATATGTCAAGTAGTGATGAAGTTGTTGAACTAACAAAGTCTAGCGATGAGGATTTAGAAGCTGCTACTATTTATTAATTTGATCTTAATTATGATAAAATATCATGTTTTTTGTTTATCATGTAAGTTATGTATTAATTTTATTTCTTATTTATATGATCATGTCTCCACACTTTATTATGATTTATTGTAATTTTTTGTAGATATAATTATGGCACAGCAGCAGTAAGAGCAGCAGGCACCACGCCGTGGCTACAAGGTTCTAAAAACTGTTGGAGAATCATAAGTATTTTTTATTAATTGTAATTATGTTCATATCTGATTTTAGTTACAATATATTTCGAATCTTTTAATAATTTTTATACAAATTCACTCCGGATGGCCACCGAGTATCATCATATATTATTGGAAAATTTAAAGAAAGAATGTGCGCTGCTGGTCTGACATGGAGACATGTTGATGAGGAGACCAAGACATTTTACTATAATGAATTTCTAGTAAGTATATTTAATATATTTACTATTCTAAAATTTTATAAACTCATTTTAATAATTTGCATTGCAGAAAAAATATACATGGGAGGACGGACATGAGGCAGAATTTAAGAATACCTAAAATATTTATTGTGCCAAGTTGTACCGAGACCACATGTATTATTTAAGAAAGAAGGCGATGCGACCGCTGTATGTTGATGCCGAGACCTAGGGTGTATGGACGGCCACTTGGGCTAAACAAAGATGGAAGGAAAATGCTGAAAAGGCTCAAGCCAACAGAAATACAGAGTCAGGTGGCTCGAGCACCGGAACAACCCGACATTCATCTGGATCTAAATCTATTGTTGAGCATACCATGGACTTAGTGAGTTTAATTCAAAGCTACCTTATTGCAAGTAAATTTTGCATTTATCAATTACAAAACTCATATAATTAGCCTCTAATAAATTTGTGTATACAGGAACGAGATCTTGCTCGCCAACCCACTTGTATGGAGGTCTTTTTGAAGACCCATAAGAAGAAAGATGGGGCATTTGTCGATTCTCGATCACAGGCGATACACGTATAATTATTATCTTTGTTTTATTTAATCGTTTCTATCTTTATTAATGTTAGTAATTGTATACAATTTAAATATTAATCTGATAATCCGTTTTCATACAGGATCAAATTACAAATAGAGTGATCGAGGCATCTCAGCCATCCATAGAGGGGGGAGTGACATACTTTATCCACCGACCAGCTGAATGTGATATATTATGATGTTGTCGGTGGACGGACAAAAAACTCCACCCTCTACGGGCTTGGCTCACAAGCGAAAGTTGCATTCGATCGTTTAAGGATGCCCAGGGGTCGTGCCACTTCGTCTGCTTCTTCTTCTAAGGTACAGTCTTTACGACAAGAAAATCAAGAACTGCACTCTCAAATTGCCTCCATGGATCAGAAGATGGATCAGTGGATAGCCATTGAGACGCAGAGGTGAGCTGAGGAGGAGCAGAGGAGAGCGGAGGAGGATAGGAAGAGGGCGGAGGACGATCGGAGGAGAGAAGTCAGCCAAAAAAAATTGATGGATCATATGTTGGCGGTCATAGCTACTTTCACCCCTCCAACACAAACACAGCACGGTTTTGAGTCACAGGAGACTCAAGACCCAACTGACGGTGGCGAGTAAATTTTTTTGAGGTATGTTAAACTATAACAAGATATTTAGATTTTTTTTTAGTAATTAATATTACTAATAACGCTGACAGATTTACTTTGGTTTTATTTAGGTTTGTCTTTTATGTAGACTATGCATATATGTAGACTCTCTCTAATTGCCCCCAACAACCTTCTGTTTCGGTAAGTTTAAATATTGTGTCATTCCTATTAATAGTTACTTCTTTTGTCTTTGCTAACTGATTTCACCCTTGCCAATATAGATGTTTTCTTATAGTTGCTATAATGTTGCATTTGTTTGTTCTTCATTAACTAGTTGTTCTGTATTTGGTCCTGTAATATTTAAATTATAGAATACTTTTAGTATTCCTTTTGTTTTTCAAGTTGGACACCCCTTGAATAGATTATCTTTGATACACCAAATTTATCATGAGATAATGCCAACTCTTCAATTCCTTAAAACTGATTTTTTTCAGCATTATTTTATTTGATATCTTGTGCAGTTGTTTTCTAAACAAAATAATATTTTCTTGTAACTATCTCAATATAAACTGTCATATATCTTTGCTTTTAATAATCACTTTCATATAGGACGCTAGCATCAGAAAGAAATCTAATGAGGGGCTTATGTTGTGTCATCAAGGCAGTTTGCCTTCAGATTCCCATCTTGGTTCGTAGTATTGGGTCTTCTTCTTAGCTTCTCAGAATAATCTCAGATCCACCAGTTGGAAGTGAAAATCTTCTTATGCAGGTTTTAACATTAAGATATATTCTGCCTGCAGTCCCTTGACCTCTTTTGCATGAGAAGTAGGCAGAACCATCATGCTCTTTGCTCTAGATTCAATCTGTGACCCAATGCCATATTTGGTTATTCTGAAGCATTAATTCTTCATATATGTTGACATTTCCATGCTATGTGCATAGAGTCTATTTGGAATCAGTCTAGTGATATATATATTCAGTTATCTTTGTTTATATTTGATCCCGCCCTATCTTTGGCATCGTATGGACAGCCATCGTGGCAAACGGCCTGGCCAACTTCAGGGTCCACGTCATTGTACGGGTAGCCAGCTTGACACCCTAGCCGGGCCCAGGGCCCCCGCCGGTCGGTCGGACTCAGGGCGGCTGGTTAGAATAAATATGGCGGTTCATCCGGGCGGTCAAACCCGGCCGACCGCATTAAGGCTTACACGCCTCGTTTATCCGGGTATTCCCGCCCGACCGCATTAAAGCTTACACGCCTCGCTCATCCGAGTGCATCCGCCCGGCAGTCCTCTACACCCAGGCTTGATATCCAGCCGGGCGTGCCGTCCCTGTGTCCACTCGGGCACTCTCTTGGAATCACCCTGGGATAAAGACAGAATACACCTGCACCAGCTGCAGATAACAGGCTATCACCATTCGTATGAACTGACACTCTCTGATTTACAGAAATCTGTCTTTGTCCTCACATAAGACAAACGGTATACGACAAAGAATGTTGGTTATAAATCGACATAACCATACCATATCCTCTGACCCTGTCAGAGAATCCTGACACAGGTCAGACTCAAATCGACCTAACCATACCATATCCTCTGATCCTGTCAGAAGATCCTGACACAGGTCAGACTCAAATCGACCTAACCATACCATATCCTCTGACCCTGTCAGAAGATCCTGACGCATGTCAGACTTGGTCCTTTTCCCCGGCTATATAAGCCCCTCCCCTCCTCATTATCAGGTACGCGCGCATAGCTTCTCGTCTACAGTGCTCCGTTATTTTTGCTTGTTCACCGGAGTACTAACTTGACCGTCGGAGGGCCTTGCCGGGACGCTTCCCGGCTAGGTTGCTAACGGTCATCTTCTCAAGCAGGTTCAGGTCATCCCGTCGGAGATCCACCAGGCTGCTTCTTTCTTCCATTCGGTCGGCGGATCCCCCACCCACTTGCTGAGTCATTCTGGAGCGAGGACATCCCGTCAGCATCCACGTCACTCCTCTCTACACTGTCATCCGGTTGTGGCTCCATTTCGCTCGGCGACAGGATCAAATTTGGCGCTAGAAGGAGGACCTTCTGCCTGATCGAGAGCGAAGAATGGAAAACCCCAATCCACTGACGGTTACTCTTTCGCCAGAAGAATATGAAATGCTGATGGCTGTCCGGACACAGAAGGCACAACAATCGCATCCGCCAACCGGTAGTCAAGGGGCCCGGCCCCTTGGGCCCTCTATACGGGGAAATTCAGAAGGTATGGCTACTCAGCCCGACCCCTTCATTCCAAATTATCCTCGAGCACTTTTTCGGAACGAGGCCCACTCGGCCCCGACCGAAGCTTCGGCATCCAGCCTGGCGCATCAGGCGCGCCCAGATAAAGGGAAAGGTTTGGCCGACCCCGCAGCGGCCTATCCGACTCACAGCCCTTTCTCTTCACAAATTCTTGGAGATCCCTTCCCCAAGCATCTGCGGTTCTTCACCATGCCTGAGTACTCGGGGACCAGTGACCCCGAGGAGCATGTCATGAAGTTTGAGAGCACCGCCCTGTTGCACCAATACCCGGAGGGCGTCAAATGTCGCGCTTTCCTGACAACCCTCTCCGGGCAGGCTCAACGATGGTTCGACGGACTCCCAGGTGGATCGGTCGGGAGTTTCGCAGAAGTGAAGCGGCTGTTTCTGCAACATTTTGCAAGCAGTCGGAGGCATCATAAGACCAGCCTCAATTTGTTCGCTCTGAAGCAAGGTCCGAAAGAATCCCTCCGGGCCTACATCCAGAGGTTCAATGGAGTAGCTATAGAGGTTCCCAATACTACGCCAGAAATACTGGTCACAGCTTTCTCGCAAGGGCTCCAAGAAGGTGACTTCTTCCGATCCCTGATCAGGAAGCCACCAAAGGATTTCGACAGCCTGCTCGGGAAGGCTGTTAAGTATATCAATGTAGAGGAAGCGCAAGCCGCCCGAAGGAAAGAAGCGATAGTTAGCCCACAGCCCGCACCTCAACACGACAGATCGCCAGGAGGACCAATTCGCAGTCCCCGACCGGCCGATCGGCCGGGAATGAGACCCCAGCAAGTGCAGGTGGCACAGGGGAATTGGCCCAACAGATGGGCACCGTATTGTGCGTTTCACCAGTGTAATACGCACAACACTGAAGACTGCCGAGCGGGCGGCAGAGCTCGGACCCCACTCGGCAGGGGTCAAGGACGACAAACCCCGCAGGGGCGCGGGCGTGGTCATGGAGCCACATCCCAACAAAGACAAAGGCGTGATACCCCCGCCGCCCGGCAATTGTTTCCTCAGCCCGAGCAGGAAGAGGCGGAGGAACTTGATGAAGACCAGGCAAATCACCAGAACGCTGTCCGAGGAGGCGTCAATGTGATTTCCGGTGGGCCGACCGGAGGTGATTCCAACAGAGCCAGAAAGACGCAGGTGCGCCGACTGGAAATTCACCAAGTCGGAGTCAGCACCTCTCAAGCTCAAGGGCCCCAAATCAGCTGGGGGCCGTCGGACCTGCAAGGATTGGAGGTGCCGCATGATGACCCGCTGGTTATCACCGCTGTCATCGCCAACTACGAAGTCCACCGCACCATTGTAGACACCGGCAGCTCGGTAAACATTTTATATAAACGAGCTTTCGATCAACTGCAAATTAAATTATCACAGCTGGAGATGGTGGCTACTCCCCTGTTCGGATTCACGGGGAACGAAGTACAGCCGATCGGACAGATACGGCTAGCCGTCTCACTTGGAGAAGAGCCACTCAAGAGAACCCGATGGACCACGTTTCTGATTGTGGATGCGCCAGCTGCCTACAACGCCATTCTCGGTCGACCGGCTCTCAACGAATTCAAAGCGGTAGTCTCCACCTACTACCTCAAGGTGAAGTTTCCGGTCGGCGACAGGGTCGGCGAGGTGAAGGGCAATCAGACCGTGGCCCGGCGCTGCTATGCTGATGATGTCCGCTCGGGAGGTCAGAAAGCGAGGCGAGCAGGAAGCAGTTGCAACATGGTGCAAGCCTCCCCTTGGGCAAAATTGCGGGAGGACAAAGAAGAGGTACAACTTTTGCTCGGGCGGGAAGATACCAAGATACAAATTGCTGCAGGACTTTCTGAGGAGCTGAAGCAATCCCTAGTTGACTCCCTCGCTCGGAATCAAGACGTATTTGCCTGGTCGGCGAAAGACTTAAAGGGAGTCCGGCCGGAAGTAGCAGAACATCAATTGCACGTGCACCCGGATGCGCGGCCCGTGAAGCAGCGAAAAAGGGACCACAGCGCCGCCCAGAATCAAGTCATCCGGGCGGAGGTAGAAAGACTGTTGGAGGCAGGACACATCCGGGAGGTCCAGTTCCCTGCCTGGCTGGCCAATGTGGTGCTGGTGGCCAAACCCAACGACAAGTGGCGGGTATGCATTGATTTCCGAGACCTCAATCGGGCATGCCCGAAGGATTACTACCCACTTCCACGGATCGATCAAATGGTAGACTCGACGGCCAGCAGCGAGTTCATATCAATGCTGGATGCGTACCAGGGATACCACCAAGTCCCGCTGGCTGCTGCTGATCAGGAGAAGGTTAGCTTCGTCACGGCTGACGGCACCTACTGCTACACCGTCATGCCGTTCGGCCTCAAGAATGCGGGCGCCACCTACCAAAGAATGATGAACAAGGTGTTCCGGTCGCAGATGGGGTGTAACGTCGAAGTATACGTCGACGATATTCTGGTCAAGACTGCCCGGCCAGAAGAACTAATCCCCGACATTGAAGAAACTTGCCAAACTCTACGGCGGTTTGGTCTGAAGCTTAATCCGGCCAAATGTCTATTCGGGGCTCGAAGCGGGAAGTTCCTCGGCTATATAGTTACCAAGCGGGGAATCGAAGCAAATCCGGGCAAAGTAAAGGCCATCATGGAGATGCCAGCTCCAAGGAATCTCAGAGAAGCTCAACGGCTGATGGGGCGGATAACGGCCTTGTCAAGGTTCATTTCCCGGTCAGCCGAACGGGGTCTGCCATTCTTCAAGACCTTACGCCGGGCCACCAAATTTCAGTGGGACGCAGAATGTGACAGGGCCTTCGAAGAGCTGAAAGCTTATCTATCTGAGCTACCGACACTCTCCCCGGCCGGAGCCGAATGAGAGTTTATATGTATACTTAGCGGCCTCCTCCGACTCGGGCAGCATGGTGCTGGGCCCGCAAGAAAAAACGAGCAAAGGCCGGTGTACTTCTTTGCCCACTTATTTAAAGGAGCCGAGTGTCGGTACACGACACTCGAAAAATTGGGCTACATACTATTCTTAGCCGCCCGGCG
>JAGFNQ010007741.1:56401-91297 GCA_024364735.1 Boesenbergia rotunda | reverse complement strand
CGGAAGCCTGGATTGGTTCCCGGTCGGAAGCGTGGCGGCCCACGTGGAAGATTGGCCCATCCGGAAGCCTAAAGCGGTGTCCGGTCGGATGCGTGGCGTCCCACGCAGAAGATTGGTTCCCTTTGGAAGCCTGAGTCGGCGACTGACTGGAAGCGTCAGCCCACTCGGAAGCCTGGATGGTTCCCGGTCGGAAGCGTGGCGGCCCACGTGGAAGATTGGCCCATCCGAAGCCTAAAGCGGTTCCGATCGGATGCGTGGCGTCCCACGCAGAAGATTGTTCCCTTTGGAAGCCTGAGTTGGTGACTGACTGGAAGCGTCAGCCCACTCGGAAGCCTGGATTGGTTCCCGTCGGAAGCGTGGCGGCCACGTGGAAGATTGGCCCATCCGGAAGCCTAAAGCGGTTCCGGTCGGATGCGTGGCGTCCCACGCAGAAGATTGGTTCCCTTTGGAAGCCTGAGTCGCGACTGACCGGAAGCGTCAGCCCACTCGGAAGCCTGGATTGGTTCCCGGTCGGAAGCGTGGCGGCCCACGTGGAAGATTGGTCCCTCCAGAAGCCTGGGAAGCCTAACATATTTATAACTGGTTTGGTTCCCCAGGCGGTCTCCACACCCCGCGGCGCAGCTGCTAATTACAAGCCATTTTCTAACTTGGTTTGGTTCCCCGACGGGCGTGTGGCGACCCACACCCCTCAGTCGGACCGACCAGCGGCTACTTACACACATTTTCCTAACTTGTTTGTTCCCCGACGGGCGTGTGGCATCCACACCCTCAGTCGGGACCAACCATCAGGCTAACTTACATAGCCATTTTCCTAACTTGGTTTGGTCCCCGACCGGGCGTGTGGCGATCCACACCCCTCAGTCGGACCGACCAGCCGGCTAACTTACACTTAGCCATTTTCCTAACTTGATTTGATTCTCCGACCGGGCGTGTGGCGACCCACACCCCTCAGTCAGATCAACCAGTCGTCTACCTTGCACAACCATTTTTCCTGCGCTTAATTCGGCTCTCTGGTCGGGTTTAAGGTGATCCATATCCCCCACCCGGCTAGTCGATCAGCAACATTTGCTTAGTCATTATCTAAAATAACACGTTAAAGGAAAAAGCTTTTTCATTGATAATTGACTCGGAAGCAGTACAAAAAGGAGAGCCCCAACCGGCGGCTCAAGATTACATGATTAAAATTTAAGTAAAGGGCTGGAAGAAGTCCTTAGGGAGTAGCTCCTTGACCCGGCTCACTTGGACGGCATTGGCAGGAAGGTCGGCAGGCAGATGGCCGCTCTCTTGGAGCTGCAGAACGGCGCTGTTTAAGCCCATCTGGAACATACCAGATGTCCGCTTGCCCAGCTGCGTGCCGAACTCTTTAGAGTTGATGTAAGCCAGGCGATGTGCGTCCATCCGAGCGGGCTCGCCTGCTTGATGCAGCTTCAGGCTGTCAATTTCCGCCCGGAGGTTAGCTAGCTCCTTGTCCTTCTCCTCCAAGGCAACGGCTTGAGAGGCCAGCATTCCTTCAGACAAATGGAGCTCGTCTCCTCGTATGTCTAAAGCCTTCTCTTTGGCATTCAAGTCCGACTCCCGAGTCGCCAGCTCCTGCTCTTTTTCGTTCAGGGTCGTCTGGAGCTCCTCCGAGGACTTCATCATCTTGTCTAGCTCCGCCTTCAAGGCTTGGGCCTCGACAACCTTCTTGTCGAGGTCCGATCGGGCACGGCGCTGCAGGTCCAGAGCCTTCTTCCTCTCCTGCTCAAGGGTTGCGTGCAGGGAGGAAGATCGGGCATACGCCCGCTCGGCTACCTCCGCTCGGGTGGTTTCCTCCATCAGCAGCGCCTCGGCGGAACGGAGTTTTTCCTTAAGGTCCAGTATCTCCGAGCGGAGAATAGCTGTACCCTCCTCGCCGGCCGGTAAGTTAGCGTGCACCTGGCGGAGCTCCAATTCCTCGAGCCGCCGCTCGGCCGCTCGGCGTCCCCTGGTGTTGATAACCAAGGAATAGGCGACGCTCGAGCAGGAGGCCCAAAACTACAATAAAAATGTTAGAAAGAAGCAAGTTAATTAAGCATCGAAGCATCGGACTTACATGCGTAGCGTCCTGAAGGAACTGGTCGGCCAGTCGGATCGGGGGTCTGGAAGTCCCCTCCCTCATACCCTGCTCCCAGCAGTCCGCCAATTCCCCGTAAAGGTAAGCCGCTGCTGGAACTTCACAGGGGGCCGCTGGTCGACCGAGGGAGATATACGCCATAGCACACGGCTGCGAGCGCCGTCCTCCCGAGCGAGATGAATCCGGTGCGTCAGCTGACCGGCTCGCTCTAGCCGGGCTGGCAGTTGCCTCTGCGGGTTGAGAGTGAGAGCCCGACGCAGAAGTCCTCGGGCGCCTCTTCAAAGGTTGCGGGTCGGGAGAATCAGAAGAGGACCGACCTACCTCCGTCGGTTCCTCTATACGGATAGAAGCGCTGGCCTTCCGCTTGGAAGGCAGGGACTTCTGCATGGAAGGCTGAACCTTCTGCTTGCCGGAAGATCTTGCAGGGGCAGAAGATTTGGATGAGCCGACCGGCTCCCTAGAACCAGTCGCCGCTGGTGGGGCAGAAGGAGCCTGAGGGGCGGGCTCCGCGCTCTCAGGAATCGGAGGTTGGTCGGGCAGACTGGCCTGGCGCAGACGCAGTTGTTCGGCCGCCCGAGCGTTTAACTCTTCGTCTGCCAGGCCCAGGGCCTCATCGAGGGCCGCTTCCCACATCATCTCGGCTGCAAAATCATAGAATATTGAGTTAGGGAGAAAGGAGTACGAAACAATAAATGACTTACAGAAGGTGCCGGGCAGGGCGGCAGGCACTCGGCTTAGCCCAAATATGTACAAGACGGCGTCATTGAGAAGTTTCACGCCGTCGAAGCGGAGGCCCCCGAGTCGAGAAACAGCCAGGGTAAATAAGGGGTCGGATTTAAAATTTTTTAAGGGAGCTATAAGGGGCAGGTCTTCAACCCATCCGATCGGGAACCCGGGCTGGCGGAGGGCTTATGAAGAAGAAATGGGTTTTCCATCCTTATTCGAGGAAGGAATATTCTCCACTATGGATAATTTGCCCGGGCTTGGAGAAAGAAATTCCCGGCCTCCTGTTTCTTCGGGTAGTAAAAGAAGTAAAGAACCTCCGGTCGGAGGGGACTCGGTAAAGGGTAAAGAGAACTATTATGTTACACAATATGCGAATGGCGTTGGGAGAGAGCTGGAAGATAGGCACATGGAAAAAGTTACAGAAGTCTACAATAAAGGATGAAGAGGGTAGTGCAGGCCAGACATATGTTGGTCCCGGAAAAACACAAAGAAGCCGGTCGGGGGCTTGTGTGGTCGGTCAGCCTTTGTAGGAACGGCAATGTGGTAGTTTTCAGGGACATCGTAGGCCAGTCGGAGATCGGAGACGGTCTCGTCGTGAAGGGAAGACTCGACAGAGGTATACCACGTAAGGGTAGCCATGGAGCAGAAAGAAAGGGAAGAAAAGGGAGAATCTGACCGTAGGTGGTGTTGGAAAGGGTTAACCGGCGGAGAAGCAAGAGGTCGACGGCGACACGCGAAGACGGCGGCGAGCAGCGAGAAGCACCGAGTTAGAGGGAGAACAGTGGAGAAGCAAATGAGGGTTTCGACGAAGAGGGAGGCCTATTTATAGTTAGGCCGAAAGAAGGAAGACCGTCCGATGGCGATCCACGCGTACGGAGATCGCCTCATCCATGCCGTTGAGGCGTCCCATGATCAGCCTCGAAAAGACGCGCCGCAGGCGCTGACGTCGCCTGCAGCGGCGACAGGGCGCGTCGTCGTGTCGGCCAGCCGGAAGCTGCCGCGTGGCGGAAAGAATTACGCGCGTTAATGGCCATTAAAAGCTCGTAATCATGGGGATAAATCGCATCCCGGTCGGTCAACCAGCGTGCGCCACGTGGCACGGATCATTAAAGCGGAGGTGATGCCGTTAAGGCGCCGGTCGCCTCGGGCGTGTCACATCACCTCATTCAACTTAGAATGTCGCGTCTCCATTAATTGACTGACTCGGGCAATCACGAGAAAATCGTCTGGGGGCGCGTGGCACTCCACCTTTCTTGCGACTCAAGGCAAACGCTCTCCCGCCCAAACATATTCAGCATATCACTCATCGACTAACAATATTCGTTCGGTCGGACGCATTCGCAATATACGGACGCGTGGCGACCCACGCTCCCTTCAGTCGGGAATAACTATTTTGCCTACACAGGACAATTTACGAGGACACGTGGCAGCCCACGTTCCTCCGGTCAAAATCTTCATCCGCTCGGACATCTTCATCATGTCAATGGCTAGTCGGGGATACGTGGCGGCCCCACGCTCCCCTATCATGCTTCGTCCAGCCGGACGCCCTCGTTAAAAAAGAGTCAGGTGCGTGGCGACCCACACCCCTCTCGACTGATAATCTCCTTCCGCCCAGACAGGGCAAGCATACACAGCGCCAGCTGTTGAGCATCGCGTTAAGCCGACCGGATATTAAAAGGGCAAAATCGCTCGGCCGCAGAATGGTTGTACACACTTGTAGTCCAGTCAGTCGGACTGATCGCCTCCTTCGACTAGACTTGAGGGGAAGGCTATTGATCCCGCCCTATCTTTGGCACCGTACGGGCAGCCAGCGTGGCAAACGACCTCGCCAGTTTCAGGGTCCACGTCATTGTACGGGTAGCCAACTCGACGAACATCCTGGCCGGGCCCAGGGTCTCCGCCGGCCGGTCAGACTCAAGGCGGCCGGTTAGAATAAGTATAGAGGTTCATCCGGCCGGTCAAACCCGGCCGACCACATTAAGGCTTACACGCCTCGCTCATCCGGGTATTTCCGCCCGGCCACAGTAAGGCTTACACGCCTCGCTCATCCGGGTATTTCCGCCCGGACACATTAAGGCTTACACGCCTCGTTCATCCGAGTGCATCCGCCCGGCAGTCCTTTACACCCATACTTGATATCCATCCGGGCGTGCCGTCCCGGTGTCCACTCGGGCACTCTCTCGGAATCACCCTGGGGTAAAGACAAAATACACCTGCACCAGCTGCAGGTAACAGGCTGTCACCACTCGTGTGAACTGACACTCCCTGTCACGCCGTTGGTGCCAGACGGCACCGGTAGGGGGCGTACAGGAACCGATCTTTGTCCTCACATAAGACAAATAGTATACGACAAAGAATGTTGGCTACACATCAACATAACCATACCGAAATCCCCTGACCCTGTCAGAGAATCCTGACACAGGTCAAACTCAAATCAACATAACCATACCAAAATCCCCTGACACTGTCAGAAGATCCTGACACATGTCAGACTTGGTCCTTTTCCCCGGCTATATAAGCCCCTCCCCTCCTCATTATCAGGTACGCGCGCATAGCTTCTCGTCTACAGTGCTCCTCTATTTGCTTGTTCACCGGAGTACTGACTTGACCATCGGAGGGCCTTTCCGGGACGCTTCCCGGCTAGGTTGCTAACGGTCATCTTCTCCAGCAGGTTCGGGTCATCCCGTCGGAGATCCACCAGGCTACTTCTTTCTTCCATTCGGTCGGAGGATCCCTCCCCACACTTGCTGAGTCATTCTGGAGCGAGGACATCCCGTCGGCATCCACGTCACTCCTCTCTACACCGTCATCCGGTTGCGGCTCCATTTCGCTCGGCGACAGGATCATCGGTTATACTCAATACCTACAAAATGTACTAGGTCAATTCGGCACTCAGCAGCTGGGCTCAATTCTGCCATACAAGATAGCTTAGCCGTCCCAAGCAACTCATCTAAATCTGTGTATTTAGTTATTTTAATTCTACAATTTTATTATCTGCCACAAATATCTCTAACAGATCATCAGCAAAAGATGGATGCAAGAAAACTACATGGATTTTATACATTCAAGAGATGCAGCTAGTTTAGATTTGAACTCATTAACTCTTTGAATGAATTCTTGATTTTGATGCTTAACTACTAGTAAATGTTGAGAAAGTTTTCGATTCAATTGTGCACTGAAAGCCATATAATTAACCTGACAAATGATAGATTTTCCAGGGGAATAAATTTGTCTTCGATAATTGACAACACAGTAGATCTTTTTTATATAGGTGATCAAATAATTAGAAGGAAAGAACATAGATGAGAATTACGTACAGTGTAGATGATAATGTGGAATATTTTTATGATAAAATGGTCGAAAATTTATTAAAATTCTCTTTACACAAAGAATATATATTATTCTGTTAATCGTATAATAGGTTTATAATTATCTCTATAAATAATGTCTAAATCTCAGACCCAATGAAATCTTAAAAGAATTTTGGGCTGAAAAACAATAACAGATTAAGAGATGCCGATCGGCCGATGGGTCTTTCATTGGAGTTGATTGGCCGCTTAACTTTTGGAGATTTTGATCCTCGCTAGCATATGCCGATTGGGTGCTAGCTTGATGCATTTTGATTGGAATTCTTATCTCAATTTTTTCTCTGCTTAAATACCGAGCGACTTTATTGACTATAAGCTCCATGAAATTTGAATGGCAGCTGAATGTCCGACTCGGCCTGGGGTTGCCGACCGGATTATCTTTAATTCCCTCATTGGAGGAATTTTTACAATTGAAATGGAACTGCCGATGGGAAATTTGCGACTGAATCAACTGAATTAAAATTAGCTTTCCCTCATAAGACCAATCGGACTTTCCTTAAATCAGATTCTCACTCTTAGGTTTTTAGTGCCTAATTTGAGTTTGTTTGGGGTTGGCTCTGTGACGTTGATTTCAAATCTGGACTTCTCCTTTTGAGTTGCCGAAGGGGATTTTATTTGGATTTGATCAAATTTTGAATTTG
Source organism: Boesenbergia rotunda (assembly GCA_024364735.1). Classification (NCBI taxonomy): domain Eukaryota; kingdom Viridiplantae; phylum Streptophyta; class Magnoliopsida; order Zingiberales; family Zingiberaceae; genus Boesenbergia; species Boesenbergia rotunda. The sequence goes on along the minus strand of JAGFNQ010007741.1, from coordinate 84,470 downwards.
ATTGGAATTTACTTCTCTAATTAAGCCAAATGTGACTTTGATGGGAATTGCTCATGTGAAGCTGATCATATTTGGCATGAGATTTTGTCGATTCGCCTTGCCTTTAGCAGTGTAACTTTGTGAAGCTGCTCGGATTTGAATTTGAGTGGCTCCTTTGACATTTGTCCATTTGCTACCCAACGTATTGAATTTTACTTAGACTAATTCGAACTTGAGCATCTGACTCGATCCCTCGACTCTCAAATATCCACGGAATCGGGGAGAGAATAAAAATAGAAAATCAAACTCTTATACCTTGGTGGTAGTGTGTTTATCAAAATCTTCCGAGGCCATGGCGGTGGCAAAGAGTTTTTCCGACGCCATAGGCGTAAGTTCTCACAGACGGTATTAAATTTGATCCTGTCTGGAACCGATGAAGATTGGATTGTTGGTGAGATGGCTAAAATGTTGATCAAATCGTGATGACCAGGAGAGAGGCGAGGCCGTCGGAACTGTCGACAAGTTGTTCGCATCGCTGGAAGACCTTGCAAAGAGACCGGGTGTCTCAGCCTTCCACTCTGATGCTCAAGTCAGTATGTATGTAGTAATGACCCCCCCCCCCCCCCCCCCCCCCCCAAAAAAAAGCAAATATGCCAACTGGAGGTCAAGGTCGGACGTCTCAAGATTCGGATTTTCGGAGGCTGAGCAAAAGTCCAATTGGAGGTCCCGGTTGGCAAAGGTAACTTTTCCAGGGTAGAGTAGGTAAGGATGCATTCCCAGGGAAAGGGAACAGTAGGTATCGGTTTGACCTAGGGTTTCAGTTGAAATTCAAAATCAGAACCAATTAACTAAGGCTTAAGATTATTTGTTTTGTTTGTGTGTTTTGTTGTTTTGCAGGTACCTGAAGTTGGAGGCAAGATAGGAGAGTAAAACACAAAACAAACATGCCTGGGAAAAGGGGTTCCCAGGCCCCTAAGATGAATCAGGTGCCTGGTAACCCAGATGCCTAAGAGCTTCCCAGGCGCCTGAGTGCTATCAGGCGCCTGGAAAGGGAATATTATCCCTGCGCTGATTCTGCTACTACGGATGAAGTTTTGACCCATTGTTAGGTACCCCGAGACTTATCAGGCGCCCTAGAGCATAGTATAAATAGGGGTTCGACCCCTCACTTCAAGACACCAAGTTTTCCATTCGCTCAATGATTCTGTGTGAAGCATAAACACTACGACGAAGCTTTGCGACCAAGGAGGCTCTATAAAGAAGTGTGCGGCGCTTCGGACTTCCAGAGTTGGTCGAGATTTGTGTTTGGTTTGCTTTTATTTACGAGCTGTATTTAATTTATTATTCTTGTGCTTGTAATTCAAACTATAAGACGGGTATTCTCTGCCTCCAGAAATTCCGGAAAGGAGACCAATAGTGGACTCACGCCGAGTACTTAGGCCTTGGACGTACTGACCCTGGGGGGTTGGGAACCAAGTAAATAAATCTCGCGTGTCTACTGGTGTTTTTATTTTCTTTATTTATTATTCCACTGTGTACTAACTGTGATAGAAAGACGATCGAACGACAAAGTTCTGACGAGAAAGTTCGAGTCGATATTCACCCCCCCCTCCATCGACCAGCATCGATCTCATAATTGGTATTAGAGTAGGTGGCTCTGATTGGACTAACCGCTGAAGGAGCAACAATGCCAAGAATTGAGGGGGAGCAAGGGTAAAAGAGGTAAATTTTCAATTATGTCAATTTTTAAATTTCACATAATATGTTTTAAGTGCAGGGAGAGAGGACACTATAAAAACCAGTGTCGTACTTATCAGATTCGAACGTCACCACCGGCGACAATGGAGGTACCAGCGCCAGGAGTCCGAAGGGACAAGAGTCATATCCGATGATTCAAGTGTCAAAAGCAAGGACACTACAAGAACCAATGCCCAAACTGGAAAATGACTCGATCCTCAATGCCAAAAAATGCGACTACGGTAGAGGTAAAAAAGGTTAATTTTTGTAATAATATTTTTCAAATTCCTGCACAGTTACACAATTCTTCTGTTAAGTTAGATTATTTACACAGTAAATTAAATGTATTGCATGACAAATTAGCTAGTATTGGATCCAACATTGACAATATTAAAATATCAAATAATAGTTCCTTAATCCTTAATATTAATACTAATATCTTTGAAATTAATTCTAATACTTCAATCAATAATCTTTCTGATAATTCTGATAACTCTAAGGATAGTGATGAAATTTCAATTAATAATCTTTCTAATAATTCTGATAATTTTAAGGATAATGATGAAATGTTGGTTAATATTATTACTGATAATTCTAATATTTCTGAAGATAATATTGATGATAATTCTTAAGCTATTTTTGAAGATAATGGTGATGATAATAGTCAACCCTTAAGTAATAATTCTACTATTTTTGAATATAATGTTACAACCTTAATTAATAATCTTGAAAATTATTCTACCTATTGTGAAGATAATGATACAGTTTTAATTAATAATTCTGAATATAACTCTGAAAATAAAGATAAATGATGGGGTTGAATACCCCAGGGCGGACACGTGGGCTGAAAAAGCTGGGTGGCAAGATATGGTGAGTCTGAGCGACTCTCTTTCGGAGCTCCCGAGACCTTCTCGGGAGAAGGATCCTCCGCCACCCCCCCCCGGCGGTAAACATGCCCCGAAGATCAGATCGGAAACCCCTCCCGGGATCACCCCGGGAAGTCAGGCCCTAAGACCACCTCGGGGAAGCGAAGCGCCCGGGACCTCCCGGGCCAGAAGACCTCGAGATCACCTCTGGGAAGCGGAGCCCAAGAAGCATTTGACCTCAAGTAGCGGTCCTCTTTTTCTCGGATCTGCGGATAATCATCCCCCCTATCGCGGAGCTATCATGACCCTTAAATGTTGTAACGGGTCGAACTTAATGACGGCGTGGACCATTTCAAAGATTATCTAGTAACCGATGAACAAGGGGATGTGACACAGATCATGGGGACATACAATGGCAGCCACCACAGGTATAAAAGATACTCTAACCCCTCCGGTAAGGGGATTACGCATTCCCTACTACTCATATATTTTCTTGCCTTCTACTCTTCTGCTCCATCGAGGCACTGACTTAAGCGTCGGAGTGGACTCCGCCGGACAACCACCGGCGTGTTCCCCTAACGCTCGTGTTAATTTCGCAGGGTGTGAAGTTCCTCCACTAACGTTAGTATCCGCGTGAGTTGAACACTGGTGACTGGCCATCGACGTTGATTCCTTCCAGAACAAGTTTGACACCGTCTGTGGGAAACCAGTAAAGTACCAGAGGGAGCACCGATGGCAAGGCCAGAGGGACAATCCATTATCCTGACAAGGGAGGAACTGGATCGCTTGGTGGCCAACGCCATCAAAGAAGCGCACGAGCAGCACCAGATCGAGCAAGCCACCTCGCAGCGAGGGGTTCCTGCGTGGGAGGAGATCCCTAGAGTCTCCATCTCGCACTCGCAACGATCCATCACACCACTGGGGCGACATGATGGAGCAACCCCAGACCACTGGCGAGACTCTCCTAGAGATATCGAGAAAGGCAACTCGGTAGCTTCTAGCGTACTGAGACACAAAGAGGGGCAAGGGAAGAGAGAGGGACCTAAGTCCTCCCCTAAGGCTCCCTCTACTCACTTCTCGTCGGAAATTGTAAAAGATCCCATGTCGAAGCAGTTTCGCCAGCCGAGGATTGCCGATTACGACGGGAAGGCAGATCTGGAGGATCACGTCTGCAAGTTTGAAAATGCGACGCTCCTCCATCAGTACACCAACAAGGTGAAATGCGAGGGTGTTCTTGAACACCCTATCTCGAGCGGCCCAACGATGGTTTCAGAGGCCGCCCTCGGGTTCTATCAACTCCTTCATGGAGTTTAGAACTGCCTTCCTCCACCACTTTGCCAGCAGCCGTCGTTATCAGAAGACGACATTAAACTTGTTCGCTCTCAAACAAATGCCGAAGGAACCGCTCAAGGAGTACATCCAGCGGTTCAATCGAGTGGCACAGGATGTGTCAACAGTGATGTCAGAAATCCTCGTCAGTGCCTACACTTAGGGGCTTGCGGAAGGGGATTTCTTCAGATCTCTGATGAAGAAGCCGCCCACCAGCTTCGACGACGTGCTAGGGCACTCAGTTAAACACGTTAATGTGGAGGAGGTGCAGTGTTGGGTCCGGGTGCAAGTTGACATGGATGCGGGTTCATAATTTTAAAATTAATTACGTGCAGCGGAAGGTTTAGCATAAATAATTTCTCAGATTATTTAACCACGCATCTAAGCATGCAACCTTATCTTGTGTAGACATGATCATATATTTAAAATTTTGCAGAAACGTAAACTAATTTACGTATTACCTCGCGTAACTCGAAGGAAGGGACGAGATCCAACCGTAAGCGTCCCTCGGAAGCTCCGCCTCTATTCGCGTCCACGCCGAGTATCTTCGGGATGACTTCGCAAAGCCACGAGTTTCGTGTTCTCGAGAACTACTAGATTCTCCGAGAACGCGATAAGAAACCAAGAGAGAAGTAATCATATCGGAAAAACTCACCACCAAGGTTGGCCGGAATCACAATTCCGGCGAGGAGAAGGAAGATGACTTGCGCCCAATCCCAAGGTGATGATGGCCGGAGAGGAAGATCGTCTCAACGGAAGAACTTCGTCGCCTCGGTGCTTCTCCTTGTGCTCACGGCAAGAAGAAGGGAGAAGAAGGGAGAGGCCGACCAAGAGAAAGAAGGGAGGAGAGGGAGAGAGCCCAAGCAAAAATACTTGAATTATTTCGAATGAATTCCAAGTCTTGCCTTGGGTCCTTTATATAATGGCCTCTCAACAGCCAAGTCTCCTTTTCTTATGGAATAAATTTTCATAAGAAATTTATCATATAAATTTTCTATAACTTATTCTATCATGCCAAGTCTTGATTTTATATCATGGTTAAAATTATATTTTAATTCATGATAAAAATCAACCAAGTCTCCTTTTCTTATGGAATAAATTTTAATAAGAAATTTATCATATAAATTTCTTTATATAAATTTTTTTATATAAATTTCTTTATCATGGTAAATCAATCCATGATTGATTTTATAAAATAAAATAAACCAATCCATGGTTTATTTTAATTTCCATGAAAAATAAATTTTATATAAATTTCTTTATATAAATTTCTTTATCATGGTAAATCAATCCATGATTGATTTTATAAAATAAAATAAATCAATCCATGGTTCATTTTAATTTCCATGAAAAATAAATTTTATATAAATTTCTTTATATAAATTTCTTTATCATGGTAAATCAATCTGATCCGGGCGCATGATTTATAGAAGGGTTGAGAGCTCGGCCGGGTTCGGCTGTCGATCTGAATTGGGGTTAAGGGGACCGGAACCCAGGATTACCCAGAGGCCGAGATCCTCGAAGGTCAGTCATTCGAGGTCGGGACCTGCGAGGTCGGTCGTCCAAGCTCGAGATCCTCGAAGGTCGGTTATACGAGGTCGGCCCCGCAGAATCTGTCGTCCGAGACTAGACGGTCATGGTCGCATAAAGACGGCTGAACAACCGCGAACCCGTTTCACCAAGACAGGCCTTTCCTGTCAGACATTCAGAGGATAACCCTCCCTGGCATAATCATTGCCTGTCGAAGCCGCCAATAGTTAATGAGGAACAGAAGAGACAATTCCGACACGGTGTCAGGCGGCTGTGGCAGTTTCACAACATTAATGTAGCCATCCCCATCACAATCTGCTAACGGATCCTCTTTTAATGAGATGTGTCATCTCTGACACAGCAGAGGGTTTCTTCCTCCCTATATAAACCCCCCGTTGGACTTCAGAAAGGGGGGCTGCTGCCATTTTGCAACCACTCCACTACATTGAGAGCGCTGTTTCGGTCCGACCTCCCAAGCTCTAGCAGACCGGGTCGGTTCGGTGAGACCGAGTCATCTGAGGGAGAATCGATCTTCTCTTGTCGACAGGATCACAATCCATGATTGATTTTATAAAATAAAACAAACCAATCCATGGTTCATTTTAATTTCCATGAAAAAATATACCAAACCTTGGTTTATATAAAAATTTATATCATTCATAATTTTATAAAACAAACCACACTTGATTTATTTTATAAATTGAACCAAACAATTTGGTTCCCTCCCTTTGTTGTGCTCGGCCAAGCAAAGAGGGTGGGGACCCTCTTTGGCCGGCCTATCCAGGCCACGTCCCAATGAATTAAACTCATTTAATTCATCTATTAAGTCTTCAAAAGATTTAGCCATTTTACGCTTCCGATGCGTCTCTGAAAAATTCAGATTCAACTTATCATTTGGCTCAACCAAACCTAATCTCTCTTGATTGGAAAATCCAATTTTCAACTCGTTTTAAATCCCTCGGATTACTCGTAGTGCGTGTGACTAAATAGGCTTTGGATTTATGTTGGCCGTCTATAATTAACCAATTATAGAACGATCATGAGTGGCACCTAGTAGTACATCATGATCCCCAATTAATTGAAAGATCAATGGTTGACCTCAGAAAAAATTCTGAAACCCTTCAGCAGCTATAATGAATCGTGTCCCATTCCCTTCACCATCTTATACCCACTTGGTTCAGGACATAGTCTATGTGTGTCAGTCCCCACTAGACTGACTACATCACACCTAGCCCAAATAATGTTTTCTCGTCCTATGGATTCTAATTACTCTCATGTATCTAAGAGATTCATACTCTGAACATGTCATGCTCTGGCTAGAGACTTCGAGTAACAATCCGACGATAGGCCTTGGGTATACATCTTCTCGCAAGGAGTGGTGAATCCTTTGTAGGCTGTTCAAACATCTTCGGGCACTTCGGCTTATACCCAATCATCCTGGGTCCACACCTCCTTGGAGATGCTTGCTTAAGATATCAAAGTATAAGTCTCCATGACCAAGATGACTTGAACACCGCAAGTCAAAGGAACATCGCACTTATGTTGCAGTAAGAACTTCACTGACATATCTATATGTAGACTACCATATGAAGTTTTACAGCCAGTCACTCCAATGAACTAGTTCCCTTAACTAGCATTCATGTTTATCTCCGGACATCCCAATGTCACCAGCCAGTGAGAATCAGCTGATTAGAGAATAACCCATGCTAGTCTCAACAGAATTGATAGTGTCCGTATTTATCAATTCATCGACTAGGGACAATTTCAATACTTCACAATTGCACTTGTAGAGATAATCACTAGTTGTGAATTTGTCACAAATTCTCTCATATTGTGACTTGTATTGCGGACATTCAGTAAATGAGTTTAAGATCATAATCAAATACATAAACATGTATACTCAAATAGTGAACATTCATTTATTAAAATAAATGATTACAATCATAAGCGATTTCCTTAGGACACTTTCTCATATCACTAACATGCAGTTCGCCCGTTGTAAGGAACCAGCCAAAGTCCCCCCTTAGGTAGTTACTCGGTCCGAGAGGAGGGAACCCCCGGCCCCATCCCGAGGAAAAAACCTTCACGTAGCTATGGACCAGTGGGTTGGCAGGCGAAAGCTGGTCGAGACAGTGGACACCGAGCAGCCAGAGCCACTGATGAAGTACTACGGTTTCCATGGCAGTGCGACACACTCCACGGAGGAGTGTCATGCCTTGAAGAAGAAGTTGAGAGAAGAGGCAGACCCCAAACCTCGGAAGAAGTGGAAGAAGACGGGGTATCTCCGAAATTCCCCTCGGTGAAGCTTTTCTCCCAGATAGAGGTAGTCGGGAGAGAACGAGACCCGACATCCGTCTGGGTCTCGATCTCGGTCTAGGGGAAGAAGTCGGGGGCCAACACCCCACAAATCTCCCTCCTTGGAAAGGGACCCCCGGAAGGGCAAGGCCCCTGCACGCGGCCCGCCCTTTGGACATGTGGGAGTTATCTCTGGAGGACCCACTAGGGGAGATTCCCATCAGGCCAGGAAATACAACACCCGGCGTCTGGAGAACTATACAATTGGGACGAGCCGAAGCCAGGATCGGGGTCCTACGATCTCCTTCGGCCCCGAAGACTTGGAAGAGGTGGAAGCTCCCCATGAAGACGCCTTGGTGATCCTTGCCTGCATCACCAACTATGAGGTCAAGCGCATCTTCGTGGATACAGGAAGTTCCGTGAACATCTTGTACAAGGCCGCGCTACACCAAATGTAGATTGATGAGGATGAACTACTTCCGGTCTCAACCTCGCTGTTCAGCTTCACCGGGTATCTAGTACAACCGATAGGACAAATCACCATATCGCTATCGTTGAGTAGTGATGTGCTCGAGAGGACCAGGAGGACACCCTTCTTGATCGTGGACGCTCCCTCATCCTACAATGTCATCTTAGGTCGCCCGGCGTTCAGTGTCTTTCAAGCGGTGGTCTCCGTCTACCACCAGAAGATAAAATTCCTGATTGACGACCGAGTGGCTGAAGTCAAAGGGGACCAGCTGGTGTCTCGGCAATGCTACAGTGGGGAAGTCAGAATGGAGTCCTAGAAGAACCCAAGGGCGGAGGACGACTAACTAGAGGAGGTGGCCATGCATGGAAGGACGAGAATGAACGACTCACAAAGTTGGGGCAGGACAACTGTCTCCAATCTAGTCACCCCCGGTAAGATGTGAGTCACATACTGTGTACGTGCCTATGTGTTCGTGTTGCCTTGTAGTGAATTTGTGAAATAAAGAAACATGCCCTCACACAAGTACAAGTACGTTAAACAAAACCCTAATGTCTCATGGTACTGCGGATGCCCGAGGTACTTAGGTTTGGTATGGGTACTACGAACGCCCTACCAAGTAACCAAAATCCTAATGCCTCGTGGTGTTGCAGATGCCCGAGGTATTTAGGCTTGGTCTGGGTGCTGCGGATGCCCGACCAAATAACCAAAACCCTAATGTCCCGTGGTGTGGAGGATGCTCGAGGTACTTAGGTTTGGTCTGGGGGCTACGGACTCCCAACCAATAATCAAAACCCTAATACCTCATGGTGCTGCGGATGTCCGGGGTACTTAGGCTTGGTTTGGGTGTTGGGACCGGGTGCATGTTGACATGGATGCGGGTTCGTAATTTTAAACTTAATTACGTGCAGCGGAAGGTTTAGCATAAATAATTTCTTAAATTATTTAACCGCACATCTAAGCATGCAACCTTTTCTTGTGTAGACATGATCATATATTTAAAATTTTGTAGAAACATAAACTAATTTATGTATTACCTCGCGTAACTCAAACGAAGGGACGAGATCCAACCGTAAGCGTCCCTCGGAAGCTCCGCCTCTATTCGCGTCCATGCCGAGTATCTTCGGGATGACTTCGCAAAGCCACGAGTTTCGTGTTCTCGAGAACTACTAGATTCTCCGAGAACGCGACAAGAAACCAAGAGAGTGTTGGATCGAGAAAACCGATAGAGGGGGGGGGGTGAATATCAGAAATCGGTCGGATTTTCGTAAGAGCAGGTACGCAGCGGAAATTAAAAAACAAGACACAGAGACACAGTCGATTTACTTGGTTCGGAGCCTGTGTTGACTCCTACTCCAAGGCCCACGGTCATTGACCGTTTACTTTGGGCAATTCTATATAGGCGCAAAAAGGTTTACAAAATTTAATTACAAAGATAAGTGCAGTAAATAAAAAGAACGCTCTTCTTTATAGACGTTCGGAGTAGATTAACTTTTTCGGAGCAGCGGGACATCGTCGGCTCGAGTTTGAGAGTTTCCGGAGCAAGGCGCGAGAGCAGAAGAGCTTTGAGGCGTTGAGTGAATTGGTGTTCTGAAGCCTTGGTCGAAGGCCCTTTATATAGGGCCTGGGGGCGCCCGGGATGTCGGGGGCGCCCCCCACGTGGCCTCTGATTTGCAGAGCTCTCGGTCAGTGTCTATCCTCTGGATCCGCTTTGACCGGGGCGCCCGGAGCGCTCGGGGCGCCCGCATTGACCGGGTCAAAGTCCTATCTCCTTGGCTTCGCGGGGTTCGGGTTCGATGTTGCACATGGGGGCGCCCACAGCGCAGGGGGCGCCCGGGAGCAGCGGGGGCACCCGGGAGCAGCGGGGGCGCCTGGGAGCACGGGGGCGCCCGGCCGAGCATGTATTCGAACTCCTTTTTTCTTTACTTGTTTTGTATGGGCCTTGGGGGCACCCGGGACACTCCGAGCGCCCTACTCAGCTACTACCTCATTCCTTTGAGGCTATCTGAGCTGCAGACACTCCTTCCATTGGTCCTGCATCCAGGGTTAGTCCAAAACACAATAAAGCAATAAAGTATTTGTTTATACAGCCTTAGCTGTCTTGGTTCTGACTTTGGTCTCCAAAATGGAGCCCTAGGTCGAACCGACGCCTACTGTTCCCTCGACGGGGAACGCGTCCTCACCTACTCCTCTCGGGAGAATTTACCTGATGCCAACCGTTCCTCTGGTTGGACTTTTGCCTGACGGTCCTTTGTCAGGTCTTGTAAACTGGCAGTCCTTCTCCAGTTGCCTAGCAGTCCTTCGCTAGGGCTTCAGTCCCAAGCTGTCCTTCGCCTGGAGCCTAGCAGTCCTTCGCTAGGGCTTGATACTGGCAGTCCTTCGCCAGTTGCCTAGTAATCCTTTGCTAGGGCTTTCTTTCCTGGCATTCCTTTGCCAGTGCCTAGCAGTCCTTCGCTAGGGCTTTTCCTGCACACTAGATTGACTTGTTAGAAAATAAGAAAGACTTAACTTTTGACCTATGTTGCCATTATCAAAACACGGGTTTGACTTAGGTGCATTCTGCACCAACAATCTCCCCCTTTTTGATTTATGGCAACCCTAGTTCAAAAAGTTAAGTTTAAGCAAAACATGAAAAAGTTTTAACTTTTGTTCCGTCCCCCTGGAAGGCACCTCCCCCTAGATTTTTTAAAAATTCGTGGGGTTAAAAAAACTTTATTTGTACTTGAAAACTTTTTGAAAATGTTAGCTTAAGTAAGAATTTCAGTTTTAATACAGTTTTGAAAAACTTAAGCTTTAGAGTACCAAAATTTTTTTTGACAAGCTTAAGTAAGAAACTTTTGAAAGGCTAGAGTACTTAGCAAAATTTTGGAAGCTTGAGAAAAGAATTTTGAAGCTAGAGTACTTAGCAATATTTTGAAATCTTGGAAAAAAAATTTTGAAGCTAGAGTACTTAGCAAAATTTTGAAAGCTTGAGTAAAAAGAAAGCTTGAGTAAAAAATCTTAGCAACATTTTGAAAGCTTTAAGAACTTTTGAAACTGGAGTACTTAGGCAAAATTTTGAAAGCTTTAAGAACTTTTGAAACTGGAGTACTTAGGCAAAATTTTGAAAGCTTTAAGAACTTAAGTACTTCTTCAAAAAGTTTAAGCTTTTGAATAAAGGATAAGTATATTTTTGAACCTTTTTGAATAAAGGAGAAATTTTGAAAAAGTAAAAGTAATTAGGAAAAAGTAAAAGTAAATTTTGAAAAAGTAAAAGTAATTAGGAAAAAGTAAAAGGAATTTTTGAAAAAGAAAAAGTAATTAGGATAAAGTGAAAGTAATTTTTCTTAAATTTTGAAAAAGTAAAAGTAATTAGGAAAAAATAAAAGTAATTTTTCTTAAAATTTTCTCTTTCCTTTCTTATCTCTCCCTCTTTGCCATATATCAAAACAAGATAGATATGATTGCAAAACGAAAATAAATAAGAATTTGCTGTACTGAACCAATTCATAATTAGATTTACACTAAATCAATCAATTTTCTCTGTAGGGACCTGTCTAACCCAATTAGCTACTTACTAACTGTTATAAACAGTAGTTTTTGCTAGGGTTAGTCAAGTTAAGTGTTTCTGTTCAAGTTAGATTTTCTAAACTTGACACTTAACTCGATTGCTGTTTAAGTTGTATTTAGTGCCCCAATTACTGATGCACTGACTTAAAGCATCTTGAATTAAGGCAAAGACCTAAGCATCTCAACCCTTTCTAGATTATCAATCAAAAGTACCCTAAGATACTTGTGAGATGCTGGCTTCTAAGTCTATAGGTGCATGCAGTTCTAGGGTTAGGGCCTAGGCTAAGTCCATTTTCGAAAAAGCCCTAATTTTTTAAAGGGGGTAGTTTTGCAATAAAACTAAGTAAAAAGTGAAAACTGATTTTGAAATTAAGTAAAGCAGTTTTTCAAAATCTATTTTTAGAAAACTGATTTTTGAAATCAAGTAGAGCAGTAAAAAATTTGAGATACTCTATTCTACAGAGCACAATCCTAATTGCAAAAAGAACAAGTACTCATAAACTGATCAACAGAAAGTAGTCAATATAGTCAAGAGTCAAACATTGTCAACCCTACTGAGTAGGGGCAGTCAAATGCTGGTACAATACTAAGCAGATCTAAGATGAGGGACCGGGATGATCGGAGGAGCCTGGCTGCCAGGATCGAAATAGGGTCATCATCTCATAATACTCTGCCTCTCTGGCCTCCCTCTCGGCTCGAAGGGCGCTCATGTAACTGTTGTAGTAGCCCAGATTTGTCTCCATGTTTTCGGCGTGATTGGCCTCCACTTCCTCTCGGAGGCTCTGAACACGTGTCTCTAGCTGAGTCACTCGATCGTAGAGTGTCGGTGGAGCGGGCTCATCTATGTGCGCTCGGGCTGCTGCTGCTAGATCTCTGATGTCGACCTCAACCTCCTCGTCTGAGTCGACTGGTGCTCCGGCCTGCTGTCGTCTCCAACTAAGAACCCTGGTGGCCGACACCTCTAGACCCGCTAAGGAAAAGTTCCTAAATCCTATTTCGTCAAAGTCGGTCATAGCGGAAATTTCACCAACGGTAATGTCCCGACCGTGGTGATGAAGGAGGGATGTAATGATGTGGCAATATGGTGTGCGCACTCGTCCCTGGGTCATGACACTGGATGCATGCAGAATGGTATGAAACATATGGAGTCCAATGTCTAGGTCAAGGTGATGGACTAGGGCATAAAGAAGAAAAGCATAAAAGGGTCTCATAGTCCCTAGGTCTCTGGTAGAGAGTGATAAGATGCAGCGGACCAGAACTCTATACAAGGCATAGTTCTGGGCCTGAAGTTCAACAGCTTGGAAGCGTCTATTTGCTGGGAGGTCTGCCCTATAAAAATAGGAGTGAATGGTATCTAGGGTAATCTCTGAGTAGGGAGGATCAAATGGGGGGTTCCTAGGAGGATAACAATAGAATGTAGACTGAGAGGGTCGCAGTCCTAGGAAGCGGTTCAACAGAGTAGGGGTTATAGTCAAAGGGATCCCTTGGATAGTGGTGTGAAACATAAGATTATCTTGTCGAATTATATTATTATAAAATTCTGCGCATAAAGATTCATTAATGGTATGCGTGCAGAAGACAAGATTGTCCAACTGATGATGTTCATAGCGACAGGGCATGATTGGGTAAAAAAATGCCTATTGAGATAACTCGTTTTAATAGGCTTGTAGATTGTTTGTGCAAACCTATTACATAACTCTAGGTTTGGAAATCTAGGGTCCGGACTAGGTTCGGCACCGGGATTGGCCGGGTTCGGTCGGCGTCTTCTAAGTTAAGGGAGTTAAAGGAAGAATAAAGATATTGTATGAAAGAATTTTAAATGCAATAAAAATAAATGATAATCATACCGGGCGGCTCGGGGAGGCATGGTTGAGGAAGAGGACTTGCAAGGTCTTCTTGAAGAGTAAGAAGTGGAGAAGAAGGTTGATTTTGGTGTGGGAAGTGAAGGAGGTTCGTGTGCCTTTTATAGGCAAACTCATGGGGGCGCCTGGGAGCTTCCGGGCGCCCTGGTCAGGGTTACTGCCAAAGGCAGTGTGAAGGACTGATTGGGGGCGCCCGGGACAGTCCGGGTGCCCTCAACAGAGAGCTTTTGTAGCTTTTGCTACGTTGGAGGTGATGGGGGCGCCCGCGTGGTTCCGGGCGCCCAGGTCAAGGGTAAGGCAGCTTTTCTGTCTCGAGGAACGAAAAAGCTATGGGGGGGGGGCGCCCGTGTGGTCCCGGGCGCCCGGGTTTGTATAGAAAGGGACAAGCTTTATGTCTTGTCATCTTTTGACCATGATTAAATTGGTTTGACCATGGTTTGACTGCTTTGACTGTAGTTTGACCGCTTTGACCATGGTTTGACTATATTAATCATGGTTTGACCATGATTTTGACAAATACAAGAATATCTCATCCTATAGGTAAAAGAATTTCCAACTTAGTCTTAATCCTGCTGTCTCACCCAAATCTAGGGTTTTCAATCACGTTAACCTTATAGGTTTTGTGAGACAGGTTTTGATAGTTAAAATTATTTTGAAAATTTTGATTAATTTTGAAAACAATTAAATTTTAAAAACTTAATAATTTTGAAAACAATTAAATTTTAAAGACTTAATTAATTTTGAAAACAATTAATTTTAACAAAAATGTTTAAATCTACAAATAACTGAAATTTTGTGTTAGATTCGAATTTGACAAAAAAAATTTGAATTTGAATTTCAGAAATTAGCTTCCAGGTCTTGGCGAGGCACTAGGCCTTCTTTGGCCGTAGCCTTATGGGATCATCCACCCTTTCCTTGACAAAGTCTTTTAATGAAATCTCATTTTCAAAAATTCTTTGAAAAATTTCTGGTCTAACTAGTTTAGGTTTTGGATCGGTAGCTTCGGCTAGTTCCGCCAAATTGGCTTCCCTAACGTACTATCATCTCACCTCCACCCAATACTATGTTGTCAAATTTCAGCTAAGTTTGTTTAGTCCTTAAGCTAGCCTAAGTCTAAGCATAGTATATTGCAGAAATTAAATAACCAATCAATCAAGCAATTTAAATCAAGAATAACAAGTTTATCTAATAATAAAAATAGTTTTCAGTTTGGCTCCCCCTGGACTAAAGCCACGGTGATGGTTGGGCAAGATGTGAATCTTGTCCTTGGGGATCCAATACTGATTTGATCCAGTCGGTTTGTTTAGGTATAGTTTGGGTACCCATGCCTGAATTTTACCTCTGGACTGATTCAGTACAGCAAAGTATGATCTTTGCCGAGATTTGGTTCTATAGCTCAATCCAGATCGATTTAGAACTGATTTCTATTTTCCAAGGATCATGTCAAGACCTTTGGAACCAGATGTAAATCGTTCTAATGCTGATCTAAGATCCTTAACCTGAGTTTTCAGGGAGGAGTTTTCCTTTTCAAGTTTTTCAACTTGAGTAGGAGTTCCTTCCTGAACCTTCTCGGTTAAGGGTTTAGAGTCAGCTCCCTATTTCAGGAGTTTTACTTCCTGTCGGAGGGATTCGACTCGGAGTTTGGCTTTGGCCAAATCTCTAGAAAGAAATGAAATTAACTCACTTAATTGCAATCTATTAAAACCAGTTACCTTAATTTCTCCGTCTTCTGTGAAGGTCAGCTCGCCGTCCTCTTGTTCTGTTTCTGACTCAATCTCAACTTTATCTGAGGCGGTCAGAGCTAGGAGGTTGGACTGGGGTGCCTCTTCTTCTTCTTCTGAGGACGATTCGTCCCAGGTTGCTTGCAGTGCCTTCTTTCTTCTCGTCCTTTTTGTCTCCTTTAGGTTAGGGCACTCTGACTTGTAGTGACCCTTTTTCTTGCACTCGTAGCAGGTCACATTAGGCTTGTTTATGGGTTCAGCTGGATCGTCCTTTCTTCGGCCGGTTTTCCGTTTGTTGGTTCGATTCTTCAGCTCCTTGTACTAGCTTCGAGCGAGCCGGACCAGCTTAGTTTATTCTCCTTCTTCGTCTTCTGAGTCTGAGTCAGAGTTAGACTCGGGTTCAGGTTCAGGCTTCTTCTTCGTTGTCCTTCCAGTTTTACCTAGAACGAAAGCAATACCTTTCTCGACCATATTGGTGTTAGTTTGTTCGTGGAGTTCTAGTTCGGAAAACAATTCATCTAATTTTATTTTAGAAAGATCCCTAGATACCTTGTATGCATCTACCATAGATGCCCACAAGGTGATTCTAGGCAAGGCGTTTAGAGCATACCTTATTAGGTCATGGTTTTCAACCTTGTGACCTATTGTGTGAAGACCGTTCATTACCTCTTGGATTCGTACGTGGAGCTGGGCTGCTGTTTCGTTGTCGGCCATCTTGATGGTGTAGAGTTTGTTCAGTAGCAGATCCCTCTTACTGATCCGAGTATCTGAAGTCCCTTCGTGTAGCTCGATCAGTTTTGTCCATAGGTCCTTTGCACTGTTGAAAGGGCCCACGCGGTTCAGCTCCTCTTTCGTCAATCCGCATTGAAGAGTCTGAGTAGCTTTTGCGTCGGCTTCTATCTTTCGCTTTAGGGCGCTGTCCCATTCAGAGTAGCTCTGAGGAAGTCCTTCGGCATTTTGGGGGATCTCCAGACCGGACTGGATAATGATCCACATGTCCACTTGAGTTTTCAGGTGGACCTCCACACGACTTTTCCAGTAAGAAAAGTCTTCTCCACTGAAGAGTGGAGGTCTGGCGGTGCTAAAACCTTCTTGCATAGCCATTTAATCTGAAAAAGAAAACTTAAAGGATTTTCCAAGACTAGGTCTTGGATTAGTAGTGCTGGATAAATTAAATAACGAGGGGTGTTGCACCAACCTCGCTTAACAAAAAAAACGAACGAAATATTTAGCGAGAAATTCGTAAAGAAAAAAATAGAAAATAAAAATCCAAAAAAAATTTCAAACTGGTGGTTGCACCAGGTTTGAACTTCCCCGCTCTGATACCACTTGTTGGATCGAGAAAACCGATAGAGGGGGGGTGAATATCGGAAATTGTTCGGATTTTTATAATAGCATGTACGCAGCGGAAATTAAAAAACAAGACACAGAGACACAGTCGATTTACTTGGTTCAGAGCCTGTGTCGACTCCTACTCCAAGGCCCACGGTCGTTGACCGTTTACTTTGGGCAATTCTATATAGGCGCAAAAAGGTTTACAAAATTTAATTACAAAGATAAGTGCAGTAAATAAAAAGAACGCTCTTCTTTACCGACGTCCGGAGTAAATTAACTTTTTCGGAGCAGCGGGACGTCGTCGGCTCGAGTTGGAGAGTTTCCGGAGCAAGGCGCGAGAGCAGAAGAGCTTTGAGGCATTGAGTGAATTGGTGTTATGAAGCCTTGGTCGAAGGCCCTTTATATAGGGCCTGGGGGCGCCTGATAGATTCCATTTTATTGATCATTTGAGTGGCTTAAATCCCTGTTTGATCTATATTTTTATTGCTAAAATTGTGAAATTGCCTAGGTTTTAGAACTTATTCATATTTTGGACTTAAATACAAAATCACACATATTTGAGTTAATTGGCCACTAAATTCCTGATTTATTTTTGTAGGCATCAAAGGTTCCTGGACCTAGAGCATATTGGGTCAAACCTGAGTCGGATGTGAACCGGATCGAATTATCAAGCCTACGATTAATCCGAACCATTCGATTCAAGAGCGGCTAGATCTGAGCCATCCGGGACGATCTGAAGCAATCCGAGCTAGGGTTAGGGTTGATCAAGCTCTATGATCAAGATCTGAAGATTTCATCCCAATCAGAGCTAGATCAACCGTTGGATCAAGCAAGGAGGGCTCTAGAGCGTCCAATCGCAGATAGAGTTGATCTGGACCATCCGTTGCATATCTGGAGGATCCGAGCTACCACAAGGCAGATCCTGACCCCAGATCATCATCATAAAAGTTTGGCTCAAATCAGAGCAAGATCTGCCGTTGGATTGAAGTGGATCAATCTGGACCGTCCATTGTTATATACTTAAGGAAAAATTCCCGAAGCCTTCTCCTTGTCGCGTCTTCAGAGTTCTTCGCCGCAAACCGTGTTCTTCGTGTTCTTCCTTCATCCTTAGCTTGTTTCTTTCAATCCAAGGCGCGGCCACTCGTTTTTCTTGCTGAACTCACATACTAGGTCATCGGGAAGTTCATCAGTTTTGTTTCCGGATTCAGATTGCTCAAGAACAGAGTTTGTGAGAGGTTTCTACAGCTCTGTCAAATTAATACTCTTCGGATCGGCTGTGCTCTACCAACTTCCATCTAAGCAATCCAGAGGGGTTCCCTGAGTAGCTTGGATCATCATCCATCCACCCACGCACGCAGACACAGCTGAAACGAAGAAATCGCATGGAAATTTCAGAAATGGGAAGTTTGAGCTGTATTCAATCGCTGATGAGTTTTTCCCCATGATTTGCTGAGCTTGCGGGTCCGAGGCTCTCCTTTGCTTGACAACCAAAGAGTATCTGAGCTCTGGAAGGAATCGAGGAGTAGAATTCCTTAGTTAATTTCAGTTAGCTGTAAATTTTGGTTACTGCACTGTTCTATTCTGAAAATTCTTGTTCAGCTACTTTAATTTTGATATTTTCAAGTTCTTAGCTGTAGTTTAGCTCTAATTCCGCAAGTAGAGATATGTATGAACTTGTTTAGTGATTAACTAGATCAAATTTCAGCTCAATTCTTAGTTAAATTGCTGCGTGCCAAGTTTGTTTGTTGCGTGCCAAGTTTGTTTGCGTATCTGAATTTTCCACTCATTTTCACTAGTTTGTCAAGTAATCGCTAGTTTAAGCTTCTTAGTTCCTAGATTAGTTACTAGTACTCAAGTTGTGTTAGCTAGCTCAGCTCTTAAGTTATTGCAAAAACAGAAAAATAAGTAGCTAGTCTTTTCATTTTGCATCTCCAATTTCAGCTCTTTTTCATTTCTGAATTCTTCTTAGTTTTTCTGGTTTTGATCTTAATTTCAATTCCTTTACAGAAGCTTGCTTAGTTCTGTCCGAATATCCTTGTTTTCCAATCGATTCCATCAGATTTAAAAAAAAAAAGAAAAGAGAAGTGAGTTGGAAGATCATTTATTTCCAAATTTAGTGTAAACTTTTGGCACAAAGAGTTGTCTCTTGTGTGCCAATTGATTTTAATTCTTTTGCATCAGAACTTAGTTTGTTTATGTGGCATATAATTGTGTTTGAAATCAATAAGCTTGCACTTACTCAAATCTGAATTGTGTGGGCAGTGATTGGGATCCAAAAACTCTTTAGCTAGTTAGTGAGTTGTTTGTTTTAGCTCTACCTTTCGCATGCTAGTAGTTGTATCAAACTTGCTTGTTTCCGAAATCCACCATCACTGTTTTTATGTCATTGCATAGCATATCATTTGGTGTTTGAAATCAGAAAACGATTTCCTATAAAGAAAAGAAAAAAAAAACTTGGTAAGTGCTTACTTAGGTTTCCATTAATTGAGCTTTTAGTGTCATCTCCTTGTTTAATTCCATTGCTCACTTCCTTTCATTTTCATTTTCAATTAAAAAAACCAAAATCCCATTACTTATTTGAAACCCCAAAAACGACGCATAACTAAAAGTTTGAATTAAGCAAGACAACTATCCCTGAGAAAAATACGACCTGTGGCCCCTATATTACACTTTCATACTTTTGATTGTAAAAGGGTTTCCAGCTTTCATTTATAAATTCTAAATTTGATAGCCCACATTCGTGACACATAGTTTGGGCTCGTCAGCGCCCCCACGTGGCCTCTGATCCGCAGAGCTCTCGGTCAGCGTCTATCCTCTGGATCCGCTTTGACCGGGGCGCCCGGAGCGCTCGGGGCGCCCGCATTGACCGGGTCAAAGTCCTATCTCCTTGGCTACGCGGGATTCGGGTTCAATGTTGCGCATGGGGCCGCCCGCAGCGCAGGGGGCGCCCGGGAGCAGCGGGGGCGCCCGGGAGCACGGGGGCGCCCGACCCAGCATGTATTCGAACTCCTTTTTTCTTTACTTGTTTTGTATGGCCCTTGGGGGCGCCCGGGACACTCCGGGCGCCCTACTCAGCTACTACCTCATTCCTTTGAGGCTATCTGAGCTGCAGACACTCCTTCCTTTGGTCCTGCATCCAGGGTTAGTCCAAAATACAATAAAGTAATAAAGTATTTGTTTATACAGCCTTAGCTGTCTTGGTTCTGACTTTGGTCTCCAAAATGGAGCCCTAGGTCAAACCGACGCCTACTGTTCCCTCGACGGGGAACGCGTCCTCACCTACTCCTCTTGGGAGAATTTACCTGATGCCAACTGTTCCTCTGGTTGGACTTTTGACTGACGATCCTTTGTCAGGTCTTGTAAACTGGCAGTCCTTCGCCAGTTGCCTAGCAGTCCTTCGCAAGGGCTTCAGTCCCAGGCTGTCCTTCGCCTGGAGCCTAGCAGTCCTTCGCTAGGGCTTGATACTGGCAGTCCTTCGCAAGGGCTTCAGTCCCAGGCTGTCCTTCGCCTGGAGCCTAGCAGTCCTTCGCTAGGGCTTGATACTGGCAGTCCTTCGCCAGTTGCCTAGTAATCCTTTGCTAGGGCTTTCTTTCCTGACATTCCTTTGCCAGTGCCTAGCAGTCCTTCACTAGGGCTTTTTCTGCACACTAGATTGACTTGTTAGAAAATAAGAAAGACTTAACTTTTGACCTATGTTGCCATTATCAAAATACGGGTTTGACTTAGAATGCACCAACAGAGAGAAGTAATCATATCGGAAAAACTCACCACCAAGGTTGGCCGAAATCACAATTCCGGCGAGGAGGAGGAAGATGACTTGCGCCCAATCCCAAGGTGATGATGGCCGGAGAGGAAGATCGTCTCAACGGAAGAACTTCGTCGCCTCGGTGCTTCTCGTTGTGCTCACGGCAAGAAGAAAAGGGGAGGAGGCTTGTGGCCGGCCAAGAGAAAGAAGGGAGGAGAGGGAGAGAGCCCAGGCAAGAATACTTCAATTATTTTGAATGATTTCCAAGCCTTGCCTTGGGTCCTTTATATAGTGGCCTCTCAACCGCCAAGTCTCTTTTTTCTTATGGAATAAATTTTCATAAGAAATTTATCATATAAATTTTCTATGATTTATTCCACCATGCCAAGTCTTGATTTTATATCATGGTTAAAATCATATTTTAATTCATGATAAAAATCAACCAAGTCTCTTTTTTCTTATGGAAAGAAATTTCTTTATATAAATTTCTTTATATAAATTTCTTTATATAAATTTCTTTATCATGGTAAATCAATCCATTATTAATTTTATAAAATAAAATAAACAAATCCATGGTTCATTTTAATTTCCATGAAAAATAAATTTCTTTATATAAATTTCTTTATATAAATTTCTTTATCATGGTAAATCAATCCATAATTGATTTCATAAAATAAAATAAACCAATCTATGGTTCATTTTAATTTCCATGAAAATAAATTTCTTTATCATGGTAAATCAATCCATTATTGATTTTATAAAATAAAATAAACCAATCCATGGTTCATTTTAATTTCCATGAAAAATAAACCAAACCTTGGTTTATTATAAAATATTTATATCATCCATAATTTTATAAAGCAAACCACACTTGGTTTATTTTATAAATTGAACCAAACAATTTGGTTCTCTCCCTTTATTGTGGCCGGCCAAGCAAAGAGGGTGGAGACCCGCTTTAGCCGGCCTATCCAAGCCACGCACCAATGAATTAAACTCATTTAATTCATCTATTAAGTCTTCAAAAGACTTAGCCATTTTACGCTTCCGATGCGTCTATGAAAAATTCAGATTCGACATATCGTTTGGCTCAACCAAACGTAATCTCTCATGATTGGAAAATCCAATTTTCAACTCATTTTAAATCCCTCGGATTACTCGTAGTACGTGTGACTAAATAGGCTTTCGATTTATGTTGGCCGTCAATAATTAACCAATTATAGAACAATCATGAGTGGCACCTAGTAGTACATCATGATCCCCAATTAATCGAAAGATCAACGGTTGACCTCAGAAACAATTCTGAAACCCTTCAGCAGATTTAATGAATCGTGCCTCATTCCCTTCACCATCTTATACCCACTTGGTTTAGGACATGGTCTATGTGTGTCAGTCCCCACTAGGCTGACTACGTCACACCTAGCCCAAGTAACGTTTTCTCGTCCTACAGATTCTAATTACTCTCATGTATCTAAGAGATTCATACTCTGAACATGTCATGCTCTGGCCAGAGGCTTCGAGTAACAATCCGACGATAGGCCTTGGGTATACATCTCCTCGCAAGGAGTGGTGAATCCTTTGTAGGTTGTTCAAACATCTTCGGGCACTTCAGCTTATACCCAATCATCCTGGGTCCACACCTCCTTGGAGATGCTTGCTTAAGATGTCAAAGTATAAGTCTCCATGACCAAGATGACTTGAACACCGCAAGTCAAAGGAAAATCGCACTTAAGCTGCAGTAAGAACTTCATTGACATATCTATATGTAGATTACCATATGAAGTTTTACAGCCAGTCACTCCAATGAACTAGTTCCCTTAACTAGCATTCATGTTTATCTCCGGACATCCCAATGCCACCAGCCAGTGAGAATCAGCTGATTATAGAATAACCCATGCTAGTCTCAACAGAATTGATAGTGTCCGTATTTATCAATTCATCGACTATGGACAATTTCAATACTTCACAATTGCACATGTAGAGATAATCACTAGTTGTGAATTCATCACAAATTCTCTCATGCTGTGAATTGTATTGCGGGCATTCAGTAAATGAGTTTAAGATCTCAATCAAATACATAAACATATATACTCAAATAGTGAATATTCATTTATTAAAATAAATGATTACAATCATATGGCGATTGCCTTAGGACACTTTTCTCATATTACTAACAAACTCCGACTTGGCCTAATGCCAATCGCCACGGTACCCAATACCACAGGCTCTAACATGACCCTCAAACTTGCTTTGAGGCAAGGCCTTAGTTAAAGGATCCGCTAAATTCCTTTCAGTGAGAATTTTCTCAATTTGTATATCATTCCTACTTATAATCTCTCTGATCAGATGATAGCGGCGAAGCACATGTTTGGATCGCTGATGAGACCTTGGTTCCTTTGCTTGTGCAATAGCTCCATTGTTGTCACAATAAACCGGTATTACTTCATCAATGGTTGGAACCACACCAAGTTCTGAGACAAACTTCTTGATCCAAACTGCTTCCTTTGATGCTTCCGCAGCTGCAATATATTCCGCTTCCATGGTAGAATCCGCTACAGTGTCTTATTTGAAACTCTTCCAACTTATTACGCCTCCATTCAAAATAAATACGTATCCAGACTGAGATTTGGAGTCATCCTTATCTGTCTAGAAACTGGCATCTGTATACCCACGTATTACCATATCACCTTCTCCATATATTAGGAACACATCCTTAGTTCTTCTTAAGTACTTGAGGATTGTCTTGACAGCCGCCCAATGATCCATTCCTGGATCAGACTAGTATCTGCTTGTGACGCTCAAAGCATACGCTACATCGGGCCTAGTATATAACATAGCATACATGATAGATCCTATCGCGGATGCATAAGGAATCTTATTCATGCAAATCCTCTCGTCTTCTGTGCGCGGACACATAGACTTTGAAAGGTTGATCCCATGCTTGATGGGAAGGTAACCTTTCATGGATTCCGATATGCTAAACCATTCTAGCACTCGGTCTATATATGTAGACTGCGAAAGACCAAGCAACCGTTTTGATGTATCTCTTTTAGATTCTAATCCCAAGTATATAGGTTGCTTCTCCCAGGTCTTTCATGGAGAAAGTTTTGGACAACCAAATTTTAACCGACTGTAAGACTGATATATCGTTTCTTATAAGTAATATGTCATCGACATATAACACTAGGAATACGACTGCACTCCCACTAACCATCTTATACACACAAGGTTCATCAGGATTTCGTGAAAAATCAAACTCTTTGATTGTCTCATCAAAATGGATGTTCCAGCTCCCGGATGCTTGCTTTAGTCCTTATATGGATCGTCGAAGCTTACAGTTTTATCAACCAATGTGAAACCTTCAGGTTGTATCATGTATACATCCTCAAGCAGGTTTCCATTAAGGAAAGCTATTTTCACATCCATTTGCCATATCTCATAATCATAATGAGTTGCTATGGCCAGGAGCATCCGAATGGATTTAAGCATAGCTACTGGCGAATAGCTTTCGTCATAATCAATTCCTTGTTTCTGACGATATTCTTTTGCCACTAATCTAGCCTTAAAGGTAATAACATTACCTTCCATGTCAGTTTTCTTCTTGAAAACCCACTTGCACCCTATGTGCTTAATCCCTTCAGGCGGGTTAACCAAGTCCCATACTTGATTTTCGTACATGGAATCCATTTCCGACTTCATGGCTTCAAGCCATTTATCCCTTTCTGAATTTATCAGAACATCTTCATAACTGATCGGTTCGTCATTGTTAACGAGTAACACGTCGTTCGATTCACTTATGAGAAATCCGTATCTCTCTGGAATATTGTGTGTCCTATCAGACCTACGAAGAAGTGGTGTTGTTTTAGGTTCAACTGATAGCTCATCATTATGAGTTATTGGTTGTGGGTCTGGACTAGGTGTCTCTTTAATGTCTATTGGAGTTTCTTGAACTTCTTCAAGTTCAAGACTACTCCCACTATTTTTTTGTAAAAGAAATTCTTTTTTCAGAAATACAGCATGCCCTGAAACAAACACCTTTTGTTCCAAGGGATGATAGAATTGGTAACCCTTCGTTTCCTTAGGGTATCCAATAAATAGACATTTATCAGACTTAACATCCAATTTGTCTGATACAGTCCGCTTCACATAAGCAGGACAACCCCATACCTTAAGGTGAGTTAAATGAAGTTTCTTACTATTCCACGTCTCATATGGAGTAGTAGAGACTACCTTGGTCGGGACTCTGTTTAGCAAGTAAACAGCTGTCTTAAGCGCATAGCCCCAAAAGGATTTTGGAAGAGTTGCATGATTCATCATAGATCTAACCATGTCCATCAAGGTTCGATTACGCCTCTCAGATACACCATTATGCTGTGGTGTATACGGCGGAGTCCATTGAGACAATATCCCATTGTCCCTAAGATAATCATGAAACTCTTGACTCAAGTATTCACCACCCCGATCAGATCGAAGTATCTTAATACTTTTGCCAAGCTGTTTCTCTACTTCACTTCTGAACTCTTTGAATTTCTCAAAAGCTTTAGATTTGTGTTTCATTAAGAACACATACCCGAATCGTGAGTGATCATCGATAAAAGGTAATGAAGTAGCTATAGCCTCCTTGTGCAAGAGTTGACATTGGTCCACATACATCAGTATGTATTAGTCCAAGCAATTCTCCCACTGGTTTACCTTTTTCAGAAAAGGGTAATTTGGTCATCTTGCCTCTTAAGCATGATTCACATGTATCAAATGAACCGGGTTCAAATGATTCCAGAATTCCACATCGGTGTAATTTGGTCATGCGTTTCTTACTTATATGGCCAAGACGACAATGTCACGTGTAGGAGTCTATTTGATTATCTATTCGAGCACGTTTATTGCTAACTTCGATATTGAAAACGTCACCGGATAAATCTAACGTGTAGATACCATTGCATAAAGTTCCGGTCCCAAAAAGAACACCATTTAAAGTTATGTAACAGCAATTGTTACTAAAAGTTAAATGGTAACCTTTTTCATTCAAGCATGAAATAGATACAATGCTCTTTATTAACGAAGGAACAAAATAATAATTATCCAATTCTAAGACAAGTCCAGTAGGGAGCTTTAGCAAATATGTTCCGATGGCAATGGCAGCAATCTTTGCTCCATTTCCAACTCGCAAATTCGCTTCTCCCTTGACGAGTCTTCTTCTATTCCTTAGCCCCTGTATGTCATTACATATATGTGAGCTACCCAGTATCAAGTACCCAGGTGTACGAGGAAATAGAGTGACATTTAATAACGAAGATGCCTGAAGAGGATGGGGCATCGGATGCCTTCTTCTTCAAAGACTCAAGATTAACCTTGCAGTTTCTTCGCCAGTGTCCCTCCTTGCCACAGTGATGGCAAGTGCCTTTTGGTGCCTTTTCAGTCTTTTTGGTCTTAGATAACTTATTGGTGTCCAAAATAGAACGCAAATTCAGAGAAGACATGATCAAGTGATTATCCTAGAAATACAAATTGAGCTTATGTGAGAAGAATGATAAAGAATGCATCAATATACATTAATTAAATCCTATTTATTTTTCGAATTGAATAACCCCTTTTATCAATTCGGGAGATCGTAGGAACATCTCCAAATAGGTTGATATCCAACCATAGATAAGAACAACCATGGCTGGGGCCATCAAGTTATTCTTAGCTATGAAGGTAGGTAATTATACCGATTACATATTACATATATGTAACTATCACATTATACTATCAACTAATTGAATGTTTGCATAAATCATTGGGTTATTAACTCATTAACAAGTATGCAACAATATACATAGCACCCAACTGCACCTCTCTTTACATCGACCTTGGCTGTGGCACAACAAATCGATGCTCCAAGCTTAAGGCTGACTCATTAATCAAGAAATAGTTTTAATATGGTTGGAGCTCATTCAACCGTTTAGTCAGGCTTGGATATGTCCAACGACCAAAACTAAAGATTGACCTCTGACTCCAACTATATTAATCATAAACTAATTCCATGGTTTGAACCTGTCGAGGTTCAAACCGGGCATGGATGTGCCCATCAACCCAAACGAGAAACAAAACTCCGGTTCTAACCATATTAATGGAAGGTGTTGGCCTTAATATTTTGTAAGGGGTTTTGGGTCTCATCCTTTTTCTTTTAAGCACATTCATGACATATAATTATGTCATGTACTAACGATTTCCTTAATAAAGTATGTATGTGACTTAATTTATCAAGTCTCATTGATTGAATTAGGAACCGGATTTCCTAATTCCAATTTCATACTTTATTCAAGGAATTGTTTTGGGAACAATTTCCTAAATTGTCATAATCAATTTCGGAAATAATATATTCAAGACTTTGATTTCTCTAAATCAAATCTTATTAAATTAAGAGACAGATTCCCTTAATTCAACCATATATTATTTTCATGAAAATCATATTTAAGGAAATAATCTCTATAGGAAACAATTTTTCTAATTAATTTTGGAGACAACAATATGTAAGAGCATCATCTTATAAATCAAATAAGGAAATTATCGTTTGAGAATCATCTCAAAATTTCTAAGATTTGATCACATATTTTATTTATGGATAATTAATTATAACAAATTATTTTCTTTGGGTGGCTCCCCGAGGCACTCCCCAAAGAAAAGAAATTTGTTATAAATCTAATTTGGCCTGCTCCCCGAGGTATAACCAAATTAAACTTGACAATTAAAGAACTTGTTAATAATATAATTTGGATGGCTCCCCGAGGCCTACCCAAATCAATTTTAACAATTCATATTCAAAATAGGAAATTAAATTATAACAACAAACTTTAATTTGGGTGGCTCCCCGAGGCACTCCCCAAAGTAAAGAATTTTGTTAATAATTTAAAAACTAGTTCGAATTTAATTATCAATTAATGTTTCCATAAATCTGTCTAGACTTTCTTGAAAGAAAGTGCCCAAAATTGCGAGCTTTCCATAAATGGAAAAGTTTCCAAAAATAATAAGTTTTCAGAATAATTGTAAGTTTCTGGTACAAAGAAAACTTACGTATTTCCAAAATTGGAAAATTTCCAAAATAGGAAATTTCCAAAATTGGAAAGTTTTCAAAAATGGAAAGATTTCACAATTATCATAAAATTTCAGAAACAGGGATATTTCAAAAATTTACGAAATTTCATGAGGATTTCCAAACTTTGAAATTCCTAAATTGAAATTTACCATAATTGGAAAGTTTTCATAATTGGAAAATTTTCCAAAATTGAGATCATGACAAAGTTTTCCGCAAAACAATTATTTGATTATGTCGAACACTAACCGGCTCTGATACCACTGTTGGGACCGGGTGCATGTTGACATGGATGCGGGTTCGTAATTTTAAACTTAATTACGTGTAGCGGAAGGTTTAGCATAAATAATTTTTTAAATTATTTAACCACACATCTAAGCATGCAACCTTATCTTGTGTAGACATGATCATATATTTAAAATTTTGCAGAAACATAAACTAATTTACGTATTACCTCGCGTAACTCGAAGGAAGGGACGAGATCCAACCGTAAGCATCCCTCGGAAGCTCCACCTCTATTCGCGTCCACGCCGAGTATCTTCGGGATGACTTCGTAAAGCAATGAGTTTCGTGTTCTCGAGAACTA
>JAGFNQ010007741.1:0-55841 GCA_024364735.1 Boesenbergia rotunda | reverse complement strand
GAAGCGCGACACATTCCCAATTCCCGTCTTAGGAAACTAAATTCACTCTCGGGAAGTGGTTTAGTGAAAATGTCAGCTAGGTTTGACTTTGACTCCACATGTGAGAGTATGATGTTCCCCCTAGCTACATGATCCCTAATGAAGTGGTGTCTTACTTCAATATGTTTTGTCCTAGAATGATGGACCGGATTCTTGGTTAAGTTAATTGTGCTAATGTTATCACATAACACTTGCACACCCTTGTAACTCAATCCATAGTCCTCTAAGGTATGATCATCCACAACAATTGCGATATACTCTCTCCCATGGCGATATATTCTGCCTCGGTAGTGGAAAGAGCAACACAATGTTGCTTCCGACTCGACCAACTTACTAAGACGATCCTAAGAATTGGCAGCCCCCACTAGTGCTCTTCCGGTCCAACTTACATCCAGCGTAGTCGGAATCCGTATAACCCATCAAATCAAAAGATTCGGTACGGGGATACCAAAGACCTACACCAATTGTACCCTTGAGATATCTCAAAATTCGCTTAACAGCAATTAGGTGAGATTCCTTGGCACAGACTTGATATCTAGCGCACATACCTACAGCAAATAGTATATCTGGTCGACTAGCTGTGAGGTATAGCAAACTACCTATCATGCTTCGATATTGAGTTAGGTCAACAGGTTTACCACTCTCATCATTGTCTAATCTTGTGTTTGTAGCCATGGGAGTGGTTACCTCTTTCGAATCACTCATATTGAATTTTCGAAGCATTTCATGTGTATACTTTGATTGATGCACATGGATACCATCGCGAGTTTGCTTGATTTCAAGTCCAAGGAAGAAAGTCAATTCTCCCACTAGACTCATTTCGAACTCACTCTCCATGTGTCCAATGAACTCATTTAAATAGCCCTTGTTGTTTGAGCCACAGATTATGTCATCGACATATACTTGGGCCACAAATATATTGTCACCATCTCTTCGTAGAAACAGTGTAGGGTCTATTTGACCTCTTACGAAACCCTTTTCAATTAAGAATGTCGACAACCGCTCATACCAAGCCCGGGGTGCTTGTTTAAGGCCATAGAGTGCCTTTTTGAGCTTGAACACGTGGTTTGGAATCGGTACTCTCAAACCCCGGAGGTTGTTCGACATAGACCTCTTCTAATCAAACCATTTAGGAAGGCCGATTTGACATCCATTTGAAATAATTTGAAGCCACGGTGTGCTGCAAATGCAAGCATCAATCGGATGGACTCTAATCGTGCCACGGGAGCATAAGTCTCATCATAATCAAGGCCTTCAACTTGACTGTAGCCCTTGGCTACCAAGCGTGCCTTGTTTCTAATGATTTCTCCCTTGTGGTTCAATTTGTTTTTGAAGACCCATTTGGTTCAATAATGGTGGTCTCTCGGGTCTAGGGACTAAGTCCCAAACTTGACTTCTTTCAAATTGACCTAGTTCATCTTGCATCGCGATAATCTAATCGGGATCATTAATGCTTCATCAATTTTTCTAGGTTCAATTTCGGAAATTAGAGCAACTTCATTAGCCTCATTCCGGAAGAATGATCTAGTCCTAACCCCTTGATGGATGTCTCCAACAATTTGGTCTTGGGGATGACTAGAGGCTAATCTAGTTTGCCTTGGTGTTGGTTGTGCTTCTTGAACAGGTTCACTAGACACAAGTTCAGCCTCAGGATCCGGCTGATCAATGGGTTGTCTAGGCTCACCGTCATCAGACTCATCACCATCAACAACACTTGGAGTTTCATTCAAACTTAGTCTCCTAAGTTCGAGTTGAACTCCTACTTCATTTTCTGATTGGTCAGGTGATTTAGGAATTTCTTCAAAACCACATCAGAAGACTCTTCAACTAATCTAGTTTTCTTGTTGTAGACTCGGTAGGCTTTGCTAACTAGGGAGTACCCCGACTAGTATCCCTTCATCAGCCTTTGCCGTGAACTTTCCAAGGTGATCCTTGGTGTTTAGGATGAACACTTACAACCAAACACCCTAAGATGTTTAACCGTAGGTGGTTTCCCAAACCAAAGTTCATGAGGAGTCTTTCTAAAAACCTATGGATGAGAACTCGATTTGCACATAGCAAGCTGTATTTACAGCTTCGGCCCATAAGTAACTCGGGAGTGAGTACTCATTGAGCATGCTTCGTGCAGCCTCTTGAAGTACACGGTTCTTCCTCTCTACAACACCATTTTGTTGTGGTGTTCTAGGAGTAGAGAACTCATGTCTATAACCCTTATCTTGACAAAATTCTAGAAACCTTTGGTTTTGAAATTCACCTCCATGATCACTTCTGATTGTCTTAATTGTTGATGATTTTTCATTTTCAATTCTTCTACAAAAAGAAATAAAAATATCTAAGGTTTGGTCCTTATGTTTTAAAAAGAAAGTCCATGTATATCTAGTGAAATCATCAATGATAACAACGCAATATCTACTTCCATTCAATGATATGATAATACTACAATCAAATAGATCCATGTGAAGTAAATCTAATGCATTGGAAGTACTTACAGCGCTTTTACCTTTATGTGCAGATTTTGTTTGCTTACTCATTTGACACGCATCACATAATTTATCTTTTTCATACTTGATGCTCGGTAAGCCTCGAACTAGTCCCTTGTTGGCCAGCTTCCGGATGTTCTTCATGTTCACATGTGCTAGCCTCCGGTGCCAAAGTGTGGACTCTTCTTCTTTTGACATGAGACACTTAGCAAAAGCGTTAGTAGCACTTTTAAATGAAACTTGATAGATATTGTCTACTCTTGCTCCTACTAGTACCGTGTCCAAGGTGTCATTTTGTCTAACTAGACATTGACTTGGTTAGAAGTCAATTGTGTAACCCATGTCACACAATTGACTGACACACACTTAGGAGATTAAACTTCATCCCCTTGACTAGAAGGACATTGAGATTCTAAGACATTCGGATATTTGAATGTCTCCTATTCCTATGACCTTAAGACTACCATTGTTACCAAATGATACATTACCTCTACTCTTCTTGTGAAATGTGGTAAACAATGATCTATCCCCGGTCATGTGTTTGGAGCATCCACTATCAACAAACCAAGTTGATAGATGCTCCCCCTCAATCATAACCTACACAATTCGAAAAATAGAAGTCTTAGGTACCCAAACCTTGGGACCTAAAGATCAACTAAACATGACTTAGGCACCCATGCCTTGACAACTTTCTTTTGGGTCTTGGGTGTCCTAGATTGTCTCATGTCAGTCCTAGACATGAGAGATACAAATGAGGGTTCCTTAGGGCGGTAACCAATACCGGCCCTATTGTAGACTGCCCTTTGGGCATTGGAGGATCATATCTAGGGTCTTAGAGCTATTTGAGAATTTCCCAAGAATATTCTTGAGCTTCTCAACTTCACTCTTCAATGATTGGTTTTCCTCTACTAACACTTTATCATGCATATCACTGATTTCCTCACCTTAGAGGATTTCAAGCTTACAATCTCATGTTTCAAAGATTTAATTTCATCTTCTAGTAATTCAACATGCAAGTCATCAATGTTATCATCCCTAAGAAGCTTTCAATTGATCAATTTCTAATTGCAATGCTTTAACTTTGTTTTTGGATTTCTTAAGCATACTAGTTAAACATGCAATTGCTCTATAGCATTTTTCAAGCTCGGGAGAAGTTACCTCTTCATCATCCGAAGATGATGAAGCCGTGTTTGCGGAGCTTGAAGATTCACCACTGCTCTCCTCTCTAAGAGCCATGAGAGCCACTTGCCTTGTGCTCTTCTCCTCCTTTTCATCATCGGATGAACTTGAGGATGACTCATCCCAAGAAGCCTTCAAAGCTTTCTTCTTCTTCTTGGATCTCTCTTCTTTCCTTTTGGATTTTTGCTCCTTCTTCTTAAGCTTAGGACACTCATTCTTAAAATGCCCTTTCCTGCCACACTCAAAGCAAGGTGCATTATTCTTATCAAGTTTGGATTCACTAGTGTTACCTCTACTTTTGAAACGTCGGTCTCTTCGCATCATCCTCCTCACAAAGTTGGCCATTTCAGATGAAGAAGAGCCGCTGCCATCTTCCTCGGAATTGGATTCGGATTCGGAAGAGGATGAGGATGATGAGACCTCCTTCTTCTTCTCCTTCTTCTTCTTAGTGACTCGATCCCCTGCAACTAAGGCAATCCCCTTCTCCTTGGGGCCTTTGTTAGCCATCTCATGCAATTCCATCTCACAAAATAAATCATCTAATTTCACAATAGATAAATCCTTGGATACTTTGTAGGCATCCACCATGGATGACCACAAAGCATTCCTCGGAAATGCTTTCAAGACATACCTCACAAGGTCGCGATTCTTGACCTTTTCATCAATTGAATGAAGTCCATTAAGGACTTCCTTGAACCGGCTATGGAGCTCACTTACCGACTCATTCTCCTTCATGGAGAGATTTTGGAGTTGATTGAGGAACAAGTCCCTCTTGGCAATTCTAGAGTCTCGGGTGCCTTCATGGAGCTCTATGAGTTTGTTCCACAAGTCTTTTGCACTTGTGAAAGGACCAACCTTGATGAGTTGGTCTTTGTTCATGCCACATTGTAGAGTGACAACCGCCTTCGCGTCGGCTTCACTCTTCCTTGTTTGTTCGGCAGTCCACCTCCATGACTCAAGTTCTTTGCCTTCATCATCCTTAGGAGGAATGAATCCCTCCTTCACCGCGAACCACGTGTGGATATCCATCTTCAAGTAGTATTCCATTTTGATCTCCAATATTGAAAGTCGGCGCCATCAAAGAATGGAGGTCGGGTGGTGGAGAATCCTTCTCTCAAAGCCATCTTGTTGAGAACTCTCGGTTGTTAATCCGTAAACAGAGCACCTTGCTCTGATACCACTTGTTGGGAACGAGATGGCTAGAGAGGGGGGGTGAATATAGCCAATCACTTCTTCTTTGAAGAGTTATCAAATTTCTGCACTTGAAGCTATTAATAGCACAGCGGAAGTATGAAAACAAAACTTGCAGAAACTTAAACCAAAACCTAACTAGCAAGATTAGCAAGATCGCTAACAAGGAGATTTTACAAGGTTCGGGGATAACTTGCCCCTACTCCTTGGCGTGCCCTTAAGGTGGGCGATCCCTTGATCGTCGGCAGATCAAGCCCCGGTAATCACCGGATATGAAGCAACCTCCTTCTCGGTGGAGAAACCTCTCCACAGTATGTTTCAAATAAGGATATAGTTTAAGCACAAAGAAACAACAAGAAGGATCTTACTCAAACACTTAGCAAGGACAAAAACACAGCAAGCTTCCCTGAGCTCCACCCAGTGGCGATCTCACGCAAGAACCCTTCTCCGTGTCTTCCCACTGTCGGACTCCAAGCCTCTTGTCTTCTCCTTCAAGTGCTCAAGTATGATGATTGCTTTTCAATAGCTTGCTCAGAATGATTGAAGAACTCAAGAACAGCAAGCTTGATGTGGAACCAACGCAGGAACTCAAGAGCACAAGGATCAAAATCGTTACTGAACACCACAACTCTCGTTCCTTTTGTTTCTCCGCCAAGCGACAGATGATCTCATCTCCAGCAGCCTACAGCTGCCTCACTGCCAACGCGCCAGCTACACTGAACCCTAACTGAACTTCCTGAGCTCCCTCAGCCAAGCCTCAGTCAGCAGCTTCAGTCCTGCATCCAGCCGTTGCAACCTGTGTGGAGAAAGGGACAAACCTGCTCCAAGGAAAGCTCTCTTTGACTTCTCCTTGAGTGTTTGAATCCTCCCCTGTCACCTGAAACTCAATCAGAGTATTAGAGCACCAAATCAAGCAGCATATCAAATATCAGAGAAAAGTGGCAGCGAATCAGTTGTGTTCAGACGCGATCAGAGCGTCTGACAGTGCAGTTTGAATTAAAGTGATCGGTCACCGGACCGATCAGAGAGCCTCCTGATCGGTCACCAGACCGATCAGACTGGTTCCAGACCGATCAGGCTCCGTCCTGATCGATCCCCAACGCTCAATCAGAAATCGCGATTTCCTTGAGATTCTCTTGGACTGATCACCAGACCGATCCCAGGTCGTGGATCGTTCATCAGACCGATCCACCCTTATATTGAGCGATTTCTGAGTCTCGCAGGCTAAGCCTTCTGATCGGTCACCGGATCGATCAGGCAGCCTCCTGATCGGTCACCAGACCGATCAGACTGGCTCCAGACCGATCAGGATCCGTCCTGATCGATCATAGAGAGCAACCTGCGACACTTGATCGTTCTCCGGAATGATCTGCACAGTGATCCTGATCGATCACCAGACCGATCAGGAGCAGTTCAGCAAGGGAACTCAACCTCACTGCTCGCTCCCTGATCGGTCACCAGACCGATCAGGAGCCAGTCAATGGGTGAAACGCATACTCCCTGATCGGTCACCAGATCGATCAGGAGCAACACAGTAGGTTCCCAACCTCATTGTGTGCTCCCTGATCGGTCGCCCGACCGATCAGTCATCGCTAGATCGGTCACCAGACCGATCCACGAAGGAGCAGCGTGCCAGAATCCCTGATCGATCACCAGACCGATCCAGAGACTCAAACTCAGCCCTCCAAGCTAAGTTTCCATCCACCTTAGCCCTCCAAGCTAAGGATTTTCCATCTAACTCTCCAAGTTGGGAATTTGCACCTAACCCTCCAAGTTAGGACTTTTCACCTAGCCCTCCAAGTTAGGACTTTTCACCTAGCCCTCCAAGCTAGGACTTTTCACCCAACCCTTCCGAGTTAGAACATCATCCAACCTAGCCCTCCAAGCTAGGCACCTGACCCTCCAAGCCAGGACTTTTTCACCTAATTCTCCAGGATGGGAATTTGCACCTAACCCTCCAAGTTAGGACTTTTCACCTAGCCCTCCAAGCTAGGACTTTTCACCCAACCTTTCTGAATTAGGACTTTTCCAACACCTAGCCTCCCAGACTAGGACTTTTCCAACACCTAACCCTCCAGGTTAGGATTTTCCATCACCTAGCCCTCCAGACTAGGATTTTCCATACCATGCCTGATCCCCGATCAGGACTCAATCATAATCAACAATGATCAACCTAAACTAAAATCGATGTCAACACCAAAACAACAATCAGGGCCAGACTGCATCAACACATTCAACAGTGCCAAGGAGCTGTGGGGCAAATTGATCGAGCTGCACGAAGGAACTTCAGATACTCGAATCAGTAAGAGAGATCTCCTCCTGAACAAGTTGTACACGATCAAGATGAATGACAACAAAACAGTAGCCCAGCTCCATGCCAGAATTCAGGAATTAATGAACGGACTACACATAATCAGTCACAAGGTAGAAAACCGTGACCTAATAAGGTACGCTCTTAACGGTTTCCCAAGAAACACCTTATGGGCATCTATGGTAGATGCTTACAAAGTTTCTAGGGATCTTTCCAAAATTAAGTTAGATAAACATTTTTCTGAACTTGAATTGCATGAACAGACTAACTGCAATTTGGCCGAGAAAGGTATTGCCTTTGTTGCAGGTAAAACTGGAAGGACAACCAAAAAGAAGCCTCAACCTGCACCCGAGTCTGACTCAGATTCAGACTCAGAAGATAGCGAGGGAAATCGACCGAAGCTGGTTCGGCTAGCCCGAGACTACTACAAAGAACTGAAGAACCAGACCAACAGAAGAAAAGCCAGCCGAAGAAAGGAAGAACCAGTTGAACCCTCAAATGACAAGAACAAACCAAACGTGACCTGCTACGAGTGCAAGAAGTAGGGTCACTACAAGACGGAGTGTCCGAACCTAAAGGAGACCAAGAAGACTAGAAGGAAGAAGGCACTTCAGGCAACGTGGGACGAGTCCTCCTCCGAAGAAGAAGAAGAGGTCCCACAGTCAAACCTGCTAGCCCTAACCGCCTCAGAAGAAATCGAAACCGAGTCAGAGTCGGAACTGGACGACGGCAAACTTACATTCTCAGAGGACGGCGAAATAACTATAAGTGGTTTTACAAGAATTCATTAAATGAGTTAATTTCGTATCTTTCTCGAGATTTGGCAAAAGCTAAACTCCGAGTCGAATCTCTCCGACAGGAAATAAAATTCCTGAAAGAGAGAGATGACTCTAGATCCTTAACTGAGAAGGTTAATGAAGGAACCTCTACTCAAGTTGAAAAACTTGAGAAAGAGAACTCCTCCTTGAAAACTCAAGTTAAGGACCTTAGATCA
The DNA here is from genome assembly GCA_024364735.1 of Boesenbergia rotunda. Classification (NCBI taxonomy): domain Eukaryota; kingdom Viridiplantae; phylum Streptophyta; class Magnoliopsida; order Zingiberales; family Zingiberaceae; genus Boesenbergia; species Boesenbergia rotunda. Next base: position 47,647 of record JAGFNQ010007741.1, on the reverse strand, counting down.
GCTTTAGAACGATTCACTTTTGGTTCCAAGGGTCTTGACATGATTCTTGGAAAACAGAAGTCAGTTCTAAATCGATCTGGACTAGGCTATAGAACCAAATCTAGACAAAGATCCTACTATGCTGTACTGAACTAGTCCAGACCTAAAGTTCAGGCATGGGTACCCAAACTATGCCTGAACAAAAAAACTGGATCAAATCAGTATTGGATCCCCAAGGACAAGATTCACATCTTGCCAAACCATTATCGTGGCTTTAGTCCAGGGGGAGCCAAATTAAAAACAATATTTATTGTTAGATAAAATTTAATCTTTGTTTGCAAATTGCATGATTGTTTGTTTATTTAATTTCTGCAATTCACCATGTTTAGATTTAGGAATGATTAGTTTAAGGATTGAACCAACTTAACCGAAATTTGAACAACATAGTATTGGGTGGAGGTAAGATGATAGTACGTTAGGGAAGCCAATTCTAATAAGGTCAAGTATACTCTACTTGGTCTCTTTAGACTGGTGAAACTAGCCGAAGCTACCGATCCAAGTCCCAAACTAGTTGGACCAGAATTTCTCAAAGATTAATTTTGGAAATGAAATTTCATTGAAAGGCTTTGTCAAGGAAAGGGTTGATGATCCAAAAAGGCTACGGCCAAAGAAGGCCTAGTGCCTCGCCAAGACCTGGAAGCCAATCTTTGAAATTCAAATTCAATTTAGTCTCTGTCAAATTCGAATCTAACACAAATCTTCAGTTAATTGTAGATTTAAACATTCATTTTAAAATAAATTCAATTGTTTTCAAAATTAATTTAAGTTTTTCAAAATAAATCATAATTTTTCAAAATAATATTATTACCTACCAAAACCTGTAAGGCTAACGTGATTGATAACCCTAGATTGGGTAGGACGGCAAACTTAATCAAAATTCATTTAATAACTGCATCTTTTTTATTAAATACAAACATTTAGTTTAGAACGGCACTGACTTAACGCTAGTCAAACCATGGTCAAATTAGTCAAACCATGGTCAAATTAGTCAAACCATGATCAAAATAGTCAAACCATGGTCAAAGTGGTCAAACCATCATCAAAATAGTCAAACCATGGTCAAATTAGTCAAACCATGGTTAAACCAGTCAAACTTGGTCAAACAGGTCTATCCCGGGCGCCCGTGAACCCTCGGGCGCCCCCCTTGTCCTTCCTGTCTCCTTCAAGCGGAAAAGCTGCAAAAGATATTGACCAGGGCGCCCGGGTCCTCACGGGCGCCCCCATATGAGTGGTCAAAAGCTGAAAACTGCCAAAAGGCAGCTGCAGCTCTGCGCGGGGCGCCCTCACACACCAGGGCGCCCGGTCGAGCCCTATAAAAAGCCTTCAATCCTCACTCAATTCCCACACCAAAAACTCCTCTCCTCTTCAACTCCCTACCTTCCAAGAGACCTTGCAACATTCTTAAGCTCTCATCCTCGACAATGCCTCCCCGAGCTGCCCGGTATAATTTTTTTTTTGCATTCAAAAATTATTTTTTAAATTCCTTCCTTTAAATGCATATTTCTTATCTTAGAAAACGCCAAGCAAACCAGGCAGAACCCGGTACCGAACCTAGTCCTGATCCTATGTTCCCAACTTTAGAACTGTGTAATATGTTTGCTCAAACGACATACAAGCCTATAAAAACGAGCTACTTAAATAGGCAATTCTTCACCCAATCTTGTCCCTCGGTAATGAACGTTATAAACTTTTACCAACTCGACAACCTTGTATTCTGCACTCATCCAATTAACACATCCTTATGTGCAGAATTCTATAATAACATAATTAGACAGGATGGTCTTATGTTCGTCACCACTGTCCAAGGGATTCCCCTGACAATCACACCTACACTACTCAACCGATTTCTTGGACTACGACCCTCACAGTCCACCTTTTGTTGTTACCCTCCTAGGGAGCCTCCCTTTGATGCTCCCTACTCTCACATCACTCTAGATACCCTACACTCCTATTTCTATACGCATGTTAGAAACCCCCTGGACAGACGATTTCAGTCTGTGGACCTCCAAGTCCAGGACTACGCTCTATATAGAGTTATAGTTCGATGCATTCTGCCGTTATCCACTAGAGACGTTGCTACCATGCGACCATTTCACACCTTCCTCCTATACGCACTGACGCATCAGCTTGATATCGACATTGGACTACACATCTTCCATGTGATCCTACATGCGTCCAGTGTTACCACGCAGAGGCAGGTCCGCACTCCCTATTGCCACATCATCACTTCCATTTTACATTACCACGGTCGTAACATCACAGAGGGAGAAACAGCCGCACTGACTGATTACGACGAGATAGGTTATAGGAACTTCTCCCTAGCTAGTATAGAGGTCTCGAGTATCTTGGTTTTGTCGTGGAGACGCCAGCAAGCCGGACCACCGATCGACTCTGACGAGGATGTTGAAGTCGATGTCGAAGATCTGGCAGCCGAGGTTCGTGAGCACATAGACGAGCCCCCACCACCGACACTCTACGAGAGAGTGACACGGCTCGAGTCACAGATCCAGAGCCTCCGAGAGGAAGTGGAGGCAAATCATGCTGAAAGAATGGAGGCAAATCAGGGCTATTACACTAAATATATGAGTGCCCGCAGAGCCGATAGAGAGACTAGCGACGCACGATATGACGAGATGATGGCGCTATTTCGATCCTGGCACACGGGCTCTTCTAACCATCCTGGTCCCTCCTCCTATATTTGAGTAGCATTGTACTAGTGACTATTTGACTGTCCCTACTCAGTAGGGTTGACTCATGTTTGACTTGTACGACTGTACTGGTTTTCTCTTTTACCAACTAACTTATTGAGTTAGACTATTTGCTTCTCATGATTATCTGAGTTAGGACTATGCTTGGTAGAATAGGTTTACTCTACTTTTGGTTTTCTTACTGCTTTATTTGATTTGAAAAATCAACTTTTAAAAGAATTTTAAAACTGCTTTATTTGATTTGAAAAATCAACTTTTAAAAGAATTATAAAACTGCTTTACTTGATTTCAAAATCAACTTTTACTTAGTTTGGAAATTTTTTTCGACTTAGTTTTATTTTAAAACTACCCCCTTCAAAACTAGGGCTTTTTCGCAAATGGACTTAGCCTAGGCCCTAACCCTAGAACTGCATGCACCTATAGATTTAGAAGCCAGCATCTCACAAGCACCTTAGGGTACTGTTGATTGATAACCTAGAATGGGTTGAGATGCTTAGGTCTTTGCCTTAATTCAAGATGCTTTAAGTCAGTGCATCTGCAGTAATTGGGGCACTAAATACAACTAGATACAGTAATCCAGTTAAGTGTTAAGCTTAGACAATCTAACTTGAACAGAACACTTAACTCGGCTAACCCTAGCGAAAACTACTGTTTATAACAGTTAGTAAGTAGCTAATTGGGTTAGACAGGTCCCTACAAAGAAAATTTAAATTGGTTTGATTCAGTCTATCTTGCATTGGTTCAGTACAGCACATTATTCTATTATATTATTATGCAAGTTATCTGTTATTTTGCTATATTGGTTGTTTTTTTTATATATGGCAAAGGGGGAGAGATAGGAAAGGAGAGAATTTTTTTTAGCTTTAAATTTCCTTTTATTTATCCTTTCTTCAAAAAAAAAAATAAATACTTACTCTATTTTACTCTTTTAAAAAAAATACTTACTCTAGTTTTTTCAAAAAATTACTTACTCTAAGTTGTTTCAAAAAAGTACTTACTCTATTTTACTCTTTCAAAAGTACTTAGTCTAAATTGTTTTCAAAAGTACTTAGTCTAAATTGTTTTCAAAATAAAGCATTTTCTAAGTACTTAAACTTAAACTATCACTAAGTACTTATTTCTAAACTTCCATAGAAAAGTTTCGAAATACTAAACAGATTGAAAACTTTTAAAGTACTTTCAAAAACTCAAAAGAGATGTCTTAGAAACTTTTTTCACTAAGTCGTTCTTCTAAAAATTTCTAAGTATAAATTTTTTTTGGAAAATCTATTTTTGAAAAATCTTCTAAGTTTTTGAAAAATTAATTCCATCATATTGACTTAGAAATTTTTCAAACCCCACGAAACTTTGAAAAACCTAGGGGGAGATTCCTTCCAAGGGGAGGGAACTAAACTAGTTTATCATCTACTCTGATTAACTTAACTCTTTGAATCGGGTTGCCATAAATCAAAAAGGGGGAGATTGTTGGTGCAGACGGCACCCAAGTCGAACCTGTGTTTTGATAAATGGTAAAGGGTTCAAAAGTTAAGTCTTATTTGTTATCTAACATGTTGCTTGAGTGTGCAGATTGAAGTCCTAGCGAAGGAATGCTAGGCACCTAGCGAAGGAATGCTAGGCACTGAAACCCTAAGTCCTAGCGAAGGACTGCTAGGCACCTGGCGAAGGACTGCCAGGATCCGAAGACCTGGCGAAGGACTGCTAGGCACCAGGCAAAGGACAGCCTGGGAACCAAGACCTAGCGAAGGACTGTTAGGCACCTGGCGAAGGACTGCCAGGATCCGAAGACCTAGCGAAGGACTGCTAGGCACCGGGCGAAGGATAGCTTGGTATCCAAGACCTGGCAAAGGACTGCTAGGCAATAGTCCAACCGGAGGAGCCGGTTGGCAACAAGTAAATTCTCCTGAGAGGAGTAGGTGAGGACGCGTTCCTCGTCGAGGGAACAGTAGGCGTCGGTTCGACCTAGGGCTTCATTTTGGAGACCCAAAGTCAGAACCAAGACAGCTAAGGTTGTATAAAACTAATAATTGATTGCTCTATGTTGTTTTGGACTAACCCTGGATGCAAGACCGAAGGAATGAGTGTCTGCAGCTCAGAACGCCTCAAAGGAGAGAGGCAGCAGCTGAGTAGGGCGCCCCCAGTGCCCCAGGCGCCCCCAAGGTGAATACAAAACAAGAAGAGCAAAAGTATGCTTCGAAAGCTTACTGGGCGGGGCGCCCCCGTGCTCTCGGGTGCCCCCAGTGCCCAGGGCGCCCCCAGCGTCCCGGGCACCCCCAGAGTCAATCCTCAGCCCTATTCAAGTGGAATAAGGGTTGACCGAGGTAATTCCGGATCGGTTGACACGTGGGGGGGCGCCCCCAACGTTTAGGGCACCCCGAAGTGCTATAAATAGCACCCAACACCAAGGCTTCTGAACAATCAATTCTTCCAACGCATTCACGCTCTTCTACTCCCGCGCTCTTCTCCGGAAACCTCCCGACTCGAGATACAAGCGCCGACGATGTCCCTCTGCTCCAAAAATACAATCTACACTGGACGTCGGTAACGAAGAGCTGCTTTTAAGTTTGCTGTACTATTCTTGTAATACATTTTGTAAACTGTTTTTGCGCACATATAGAATTGCCCGCAGTAAACGGTCAACGACCGTGGGCCTTGGAGTAGGAGCCGACCGCGACTCCGAACCAAGTAAAATCGTGGTGTTCGCGTGTGTTTTAATTTACTTATTTCAGCTGCTAATTCTCTTTTACAAATCCGAACGTTTTACGATATTCACCCCCCCCCTCTATCGTTCTTCTCGATCCAACATAGGGTTCCCTTGCCTACACTGGTCAACCGTGACCTGTTAGGACTTCCTCACCAAGTGTCTGATCAAATCTTTGATCGTCTTGGACTTTCCCTTGCTTAGTTCCCAGCTAGGCTTTTCTCATGCCAACGTGTGATCTTCCTGGTCCACTTGGACTACACCTAGTTCCCAACTAGGTCTCCCCATGCCAACATGTGTTCTCCCTGATCCAGCTGGACTTCACCTAGTTCCCAATTAAGTCTTCATGTGCCAGCGTGCGATCTCCCCAATCCACCTAGACTTCACTAGTCAAGTCTCCTGTTAACCTTTACCCACTTGACTCACACAATGTTCAAACATTATTGTCAAATATTGAAACTCAAGCTCACCCGAGCCTAGTCAAACTAGGTCAACCTTGACCTAGCAAAGATTGCACTGTCACGCCCCGGGACCCATGGAGTCGCTGATCCAATATAAAATCGGACAGCATCTCCCCTGTCTGGCGGACAATTTACACAAACAACCAACACACGCAGTTTATAAATTGGCCTCAGGCCTCAAAACAGATATATATAAAGCATAAAATAATGAAACAACTCTATACTGAAAATATAAACTCACCTGAGCTGCCCCCTGGGCAGGTGCGTAGCAAAACCACAAGCACAAAGTCCAACAGAGGACTCAAAAATACAATACCGTACGAATAGATCTCGAATACAAGTCCACGATATATGGAAACAAATACAACGCATAAAGAATGCTATAAAAAAGAAAACAACGCGGAAGCACCCAACCACGGAGTCGTAGGGACCAGGACCGGCAACTGGGCTCCTCCGGCAAGCTATCAACCTGAAAACAAATATATTACGACGGGTGGTGAGTCCAAGTGGACTCGCGGGTAATATAGAAAGATATGCATAGCAGAAAAGTAACTAAAACAGCTATAAAGAAACAACAGGATACGGTCTCTATAATAATATCAGAAGTATGCATTGAAGGATCGATGTGGCGTGCAGAGGGGGGGTGAATGCACTTTTTCGGATCGTTGAACTCTACACAGATGTTAGCGCAGCGGAAATAATATGCAAAAGACAAATAACAATGCTAACACTTTCAGTTACTTGGTATCCACCCAGATGGGTGACTAGTCCAAGGATCCACGCCGCGAGCACCACTTTTCACTATAGAAAAGTCTCCTTTAGGTGGAGAAACCTTCACAGCAAGAGCTTCCTCTTTACAGATGTAGAATTGAGATGGAGGAAGCAAAGAATCACTTTACAATTCGGCAGCACTTCATTACTGTACGGAACGGTACAGACACGTGTAACGAGGCCTCCTTTTATAGGTGAAAAGGACAGATTCGCAGTCTGTCCAGACGCCTACCAGTCGACTGCCCCAAGGGCAGTCGACTGGCCCGGCATTAAATGCCGGCCAACGGCTAGCAAACAGCTAGCCAACGGCTAGTTTTGGGGTATACCAGTCGACTGCCCCAAGGCCAGTCGACTGGTCCGAAGCTGCGAACTCTCTGTGGGTTTTGGCAGTCGACTGCCTTCGGGCCAATCGACTGCCCTGCCTCCCAGCTCAGCTCCATCCACTCCGAACCCTCTCCTTCGTGTGTGCCTTCAGGTATGCTCCCTTGGCTTGCCCCTTGAAGTCCTCTTCCTCTGGCTATCGTCCCACGGATGCGCACACAAGCCTTCCCTTGGCTTGCCTCCATGCCACCCTTCACGTGTGCCCTTTGAAGTCCACTTCCCGGCTTGCCCTTGGAGCTCTCCTCCCTCGGCTCTCGTCCCTCGGATAGGTCCACCATGTGTGATTCTCCAAGTCCTGCAAACTCAATCACACAAATCAAATACAACATAACACTCTAACTTTAAACTTATTCGCCCACACATCAAAACCATGATCTTCCAATCATTTCAAGGGTCGATTGCCTCAACAATCTCCCCCTTTTTGATGTGTGGCAATATGTTTAAGTTAGAGATAAATAGCAACAATAGTAATAGCAAAAGATAGCAATTGAAACATTATGAGACATAATAAACCTAAGAGGTAACCTCCCCCTTAACCTATGTCCTCTCCACAGTTTCAATTCTAATCATATTCCAAGTTAAGTTTCCACTTAACACCATCAATAAGAATGTAAGACATATCTGAACCTAAGAGGTACCTCCCCCTTAATCCATGTCTTCTTTTCAGGTTTTAACCTTACAAGGTCTAAGTTAGACAAAAATACCTAAAACTCCCCATTTTAAGTCAAGAGTCTAACTTAAACCACCCATTCTCCCCCTTTGACACCATCAAAATGATTGCCTCAAGCAACCAATCCCTATGGTATCAAATGTGAGATTTATTGATTCCTGAATTTTCTCTCAACTTCTGAAAATTCCTGTACCAGTCGACTGCCCATAGGGCAGTCGACTGATACACTATCAGTCTGAAATTACAGGTTTTTTGCCGAGATTCAGAAACTCCCAGAAAATTTCAGAAAATTCAAAAAATTGTAAAATTTTGCGTACATGTTTGAAATGTTATACTCTATCAGGGAAAAATAATAAACCATATAAAATTTCAAACATGCACGTCTTTTGATAAAAACCCAAAAGTTTTGAAAAACACTACATTTTGTATCAACCTTTGAAACCAATTTTGCAAATTTATGACTTTTAAGAGCATGGCACAATATGTAAAATATAAAATGGTTTTCAAAGGTTTAAAATGTCCAACTATGATCTTTAGCAAAGTGTCCATTGATTAAACACTTGTCTCCCCCATAATTGGTCTAGTTTTGATATTTTGATACTCTCAATGGTCCAACAATGTGCCACAAGCACAAGTGAGCCAAATGTATCACCCTAATGGATCAAGCACCCTTTTTCAAAGCTAATGTCTCCAAGTTCATTCTATACTTCCACAAAACACATTCCAAGGCCTCTTCTTAAGGATGTAAACTCCGATTCGGGAAGAGGCTTGGTAAAGATGTCGGCTAGGTTCGACTTTGATTCAACATAGTGTAGTTCTATGTCTCCCCTTGCCACATGGTCTCTAATGAAGTGATGTTTCACTTCAATGTGCTTTGTCCTAGAATGGTGAACCGGATTTTTAGTTAGGTTGATCGTGCTTACATTATCACACAAGACTTTGACCTTGGTGTAATGTAGCTCATAGTCCTCTAAGGTGTGCATGATCCAAAGGAGTTGGGAAACACATCCACCCATTGCCACATATTCTGCTTCCGTTGTTGATAGGGCAACGCATGGTTGTTTCCTACTACTCCAACTAACTAATGAAGACCCAAGAAATTGACACCCTCCACTTGTACTCTTCCTGTCTAACTTGCAACCCGCATAGTCCGAGTCGATGTATCCAATTAGGTCAACATTTGGGGTTCTAGGATACCAAAGTCCGACATTTAGGGTTCCTTTCACATACCTTAGGATCCTTTTGACTACAATTAAATGGGACTCTTTTGCACAAGATTGGTACCTAGCACACATACCTACCGCGAAAAGTATGTCGGGTCTACTAGCGGTTAGGTATAGGAGGCTACCAATCATGCTCCTATATTGTTTAGAGTCTACCATTTTGCCTTCAAGATCACTATCCATTTTCACATTGGTTCCTATGGGTGTAGATGCTTCCTTAGCATGTTCTAAACTAAATTTCTTTAGTATCTCCTTAGCATATTTGGTTTGAAACACATCTGTACCTTCATTAGTTTGCTTATCTTGAAGGCCTAAGAAAAAGGTTAACTCTCCTACAAGACTCATCTCAAATTCCTCTTCCATACACTTGATGAATTCTTGTAGGAAGTCATTATTTGTTGACCCAAAGATGATATCGTCTACATAGACTTGGGCAACAAATATGTCCTTATCCTTAGATTTTAGGAACAATGTAGGGTCAATTGTTCCTCTTCTAAACCCCTTAGATACCAAAAATGAAGAAAGCCTCTCATACCAAGCCCCGGGGGCTTGTTTCAATCCATACAAGGCTTTTCTTAATTTGAACACATGTCTTGGAAAGTTAGGGTCCTCAAACCCCGGGGGTTGTTCTACATAAACTTCTTCCTTAATGATCCCATTTAAGAATGACGACTTCACATCCATTTGATGAAGTGTGAAACCCATGTGAGCGGCATAAGCTAATAAAATTCTAATTGATTCTAACCTAGCTACAGGGGCATAGGTCTCATCATAATCCAATCCCTCAACTTGGTTAAACCCCCTAGCTACCAATCTAGCCTTGTTCCTAGTGATTTTACCTTGGTCATCTAATTTGTTCCTAAAGACCCATCTAGTGGTTACAATGGTACAATCAGTCGGCCTAGAAACTAACTCCCAAACTTCACTCCTTTCAAATTGGTTTAGCTCTTCTTGCATGGCCAACACCCAGTCAACATCTCCCAATGCTTCATCAATGGTCTTTGGTTCTAATTGGGAGATTAGAGCTATTTGGCTAGTCTGATCCCTAAAATATGACCTAGTCCTTACTCCTTGAGTGACATCACCAACAATTTGGTCAATGAGATGATCATGATGATGTCTCAAAGGTCTAGAGGTTGTAGGTGCATTTACTTCTTCTTCCTCATCCTCTAGGATGCTTCTTACTCCCCCTTGATCATTGCCCTTCAATTGTAGGTCTTGAAGTCATTGGGCAAGGGGTTGGACTTCTTCTATATCCTTATCAATTGAAGCCTTTCTAGGGTAGGTACTAGTGGTTTCATCAAATTTGACATTTGAGGACTCCTCAATCACTTTTGTCCTCTTGTTGTACACTCTATAACCCCTACTAGTCAATGAATACCCTACTAAGATTCCTTCATCGGCCTTTGACTCAAATTTTCTTAGGTCATCTTTGGTGTTTAAGATGTAAGCTTTACATCCAAAGACCCTAAAATAGTGGACTTGGGGTACCCTTCCATTCCAAAGTTCAAAGGGGGTTTTTCCTAAAAACCTATGCACCAACACTCGGTTTTGAATATAGCAAGCGGTGTTAACCGCTTCGGCCCAAAAGTAGCTAGGAAGAGAGTATGCATTAAGCATAGTCCTAGCGGCTTCTTGTAGGGCTCGATTTTTCCTCTCAACTACCCCATTTTGTTGAGGAGTCCTAGGGCATGAAAACTCATGCTTGTATCCATTTTCAACACAAAATTGTGTGAAGTTATAGAGTGTACAACATTGTGAAGTTATAGAGTGTACAAAATTATAGGGCTCTGATACCAACTGAAGGATCGATGTGGCGTGCAGAGGGGGGGTGAATGCACTTTTTCGGATCGTTGAACTCTACACAGATGTTAGCGTTTTGGAACTCCCCACCATGGTCACTTCTAATTCGGTTTATTTTGGTATTCTTTTCATTTTCTACCCTTTTGCTAAAGCCTATGAATAAATTTAGGGTATCGTCCTTATGTTTCATGAAGTGAACCCAAGTGAACCTAGAAAAATCATCTACTATCACTAAGCAATACTTACTTCCTACAAGTGATGGAGTACTATGACAATCAAATAAATCTATATGTAAGAGTTCTAAGGGCAAATAAGTAGTACTTAAAGTTTTACCTTTGTGTGATTCTTTTGATTGCTTACCCTCTTGACATGCATCACATAGCTTGTTCTTTTCGTACTTGATCATTGGGAGCCCCTTCACCAATTCTTCCTTGGCCACTCTTGTAATGTTCCTCATGTTGATGTGTCCAAGTCTTCGGTGCCATAACCACCCTTCTTCTTCTTTAGACATGAGACACTTAACAACATTGTTAGTAGCATAAGATAGATCAAGATAATACAAGTTTGCTTCTCTAAACCCTTCTAATATGATAGTGTTTGATTCACATTGTTTTATTACACATTTCTTATCATGAAATTCTACTCTAAACCCGGCATCGCATAATTGACTTACACTTAATAAATTGAACTTCATATCCTTAATCAAGAGTACCTTATGAATTGAAATAGTGGGAGATACCTCAATTGTGCCCCTACCAATGATCCTTAACTTTCCACTGTTTCCAAAGGAGACCGTTCCTTCTCTTAGGTAGCTAATAGTGGTGAACTTGCTCACATCCCCAGTCATGTGTCTTGAGCATCCACTATCTACTATCCACAAGGTTGGGGCCTCCTTCACCTTTACCTAGACAACATGGAAAACATATTCTTTTGGTACCCAAATCTTAGATCCATAAGCATCATTTAAAAATTTCTTAGGCACCCATGCCTTCTTAATGGTTACTGCATTCAACTGTCTGTAGTCGATGCATAACCTCAAAGAACCGTCCTTCTTCTTGACAAACAGAACCAGTGAACACCAAGGAGATACGCTCGGTCTGATGAACCCTCGATCTAATAACTCCTGGAGTTGGACCTTCAGCTCGTCCAACTCTTTCGGTGCCATGCGATAAGGAGCCTTAGATGCCGGCGCAGTCCCCGGAATCAGCTCTATAGTGAACTCTATCTGTCTCCTGGGAGGAAGACTCGGTAGCTCCTCTGGAAAGACATCTGGAAACTCCTGAACAACTGGAATGTCCGGAAGAGAAGAACAACTGCTGTCATCCACGCTAATCATCGATAACAGATAACCCTGGCAGCCCAGTGATAGCAATCTCTGTGCCTGGAGCGCAGAAATAACAGATATACCATCGTCTCGGATGCCGGTGAAATCCCACGAGGGTTGGTCCGGAGGCCGAAAAGTGACCACTTTCGTCCGGAAATCAATGGTGGTATGGTACGCTATAAACCCATCCATGCCAAGAATAACGTCGAGTTCCACCATCTCGAGTACCAACCAGTCATAGAGATTTATCAATCTCAATCCACCCGTCAACATAAATGAGGAAGAGGTTATATTAACTCTATCTTTTCGAGAACTAGTGAATCCACAATGGGGGGTATAACCATTGAAAATCAGTGGACATTCTTTGACCTTCTGTTTATTGTCCAATACCTCTCCGAAAGGTAAGGACGCAGCTAACTCCACATCCTCCGTACCCTAGCCAGTCACACATCCCGATGTACCATCGAGATTATCCAACCACATATGCTCAATCTATGAGTCAAAAAAAATCCCCCATAAAATAGCGTAGCAACGAGCGAGTCGACCAACCATCGCCTCGTAACCTAATATTTCCGGTTCCTCCACTCAAGGTTCAAAACCCCTGAGATCCAACTCCATAACATAGAGGCACGCTACCTCTCAAAAATATCTCCACATAGTCACGAAGTGACTCCTTTATTTCCCGAAAGTCATCCTTTGTATCTTTTAACCAGAGGCAACCTGGTTTCACGGTTGATTCGCATCAACACAAATCATAGTCCGATGGTATCAGGTTATCCAAATCAAGTACACGCGGCAACCCATAAGTGTCCAGCAACTTAGCTACACACTTCTTCACCTCGACTAAAGTCACCTATCAAACTGTACCTTCTAGATCATCAACCAGGTACAGGTGATCCATGATCAAAGTCCTCATAGAATAGGATGTGTCAATCCTCTACCAATGATGATAATATGTAGATAATGTCACCCTACTACATCAATGTAGGTTATGTATCCTAAACGTGCCTTCCAGGTCACCTAACCAGGCACGTACAACCCAAAGGTCTAAAAATCCTTGAACCAGGGTATGTCAATCCTATACTGATCGAGTCAACTATGACAAGCAACCCTAGTTCTCGCCCAGCTAATAATAGCTAGTACAAGTAATTGAATAGTAAGATCTAGGAAAATCCAAAATTCTTATCGTCCAATAAGTTTGTCGACATATTCGACCTTAGCTGTCCGATTCAACAATCGAGGCTATTAGAGAATTAGCATTCTCTGCTCTAAGATCTCATCCGCAATATGTTACTATTCACTCACATGAACGATCACGAATAAGATAGATTGACTACATGTTAATCCATCTAAAACAAGTCTACAAACATCTATCCATCAGGTATGTATATACGATCCCACCAAGCTGGGATAGTCTAACCAATCCTAATTCAAATAGTGAATACTAAAAGTAGGATAGTTCTAAAAAGATATACCTCTTGCTGCCTGGAGATGTCCCGTCGCCGCCAGGTCCCAGAGTACAAAACACACCGTGAAACGACTCCGAAAATCCGAAATGTACTCGGGTAGGCCTCGTCAAACCCGAGCTCCGACACCTACCGGGTAGGTATCAGATTTAACTCCGACAAATACGTAAATCAAATACGCAACGAAAACCTAAATCCATAAGTCCCTAAGGTATCCGGCAATCTGGGCTCTGATACCAAAATAAATTGGTATCAGATAAACACTGAAAAATCCATAAATACCGGAGGTATCTCGCAACCTGAGATCTGATACCAAAAATAAATTGTCACGCTCCGGAACCCATGGAGCCGCTGATCCAATATAAAATCGGACAGCATCTCCCCTGTCCGGCGGACAATTTACACAAACACACAACACACGCAGTTTATAAATTGGCCTCAGGCCTCAAAACAGATATATATAAAGCATAAAATGATGAAACAACTCTATACTGAAAATATAAACTCACCTGAGCTGCCCCCTGGGCAGGTGCGTAGCAAAACCACAAGCACAAAGTCCAACAAAGGACTCAAAAATACAATACCGTACGAATAGATATCGAATACAAGTCCACGATATATGGAAACAAATCCAACGCATAAAGAATGCTATAAAAAGGAAAACAACGCGGAAGCACCCAACCACGGAGTCGTAGGGACCAGGACCGGCAACTGGGCTCCTCCGGCAAGCTATCAACCTGAAAACAAAAATATTACGACGGGTGGTGAGTCCAAGTGGACTCGCGGGTAATATAGAAAGATATGCATGGCAGAAAAGTAGCTAAAGCAGCTATAAAGAAACAACAGGATACGGTCTCTATAATAATATCAGAAGTATGCATAACTGAAATAATAAAGGACTGTACATACCAGAAATCAGTCTATCATGATCATAATAGGACTCGTACCATACGAGCAAGTGCAGGGTCAACAAACTATACCAAAAGTACATCATATATGTGCATGTCAAACAAGTGCTGCATGTAAATGCAGCAAACACAATCAATGCATAAATGCATCATATGCATATGATGCAATGTCATGGTCACCCCCTTACACCAGTCAAGCCACCGAGACAGATGATACTGTGTCGGCCGAGTGGGTAGAGCTGTGACACTGTCTGCACTCTGCCATCACTGCTCCTGAGTGACCGAGTGGACAGAATGCTGGTGGAGTAAACACTCCGCCCCATGTATATATGGGGGAGATATCTCTCTCATCTTCTCTGGTCTATGGTAAGAGAAGGGATCCCTGCCTGCTACCATGTTCCGAAACCACTACCCATGAGCGGACGAGCGGAGCAGTACAGAGTAAATGCACACACCCAGCGGTATCCACTAACCCATGAGTGGTCGTGTGTGCATATCTATAACGCCCCGAAATTTCCATGTTAAAGTTCTTAAAGTCCTTAGAACTATTTAAAAATGTTTTAGAAATATTTTAGATATTTTTAGGAATTTTTAGAATATTTTTATAGAATTTTCCGAGTCCGTTTAGTAATTTTATTAAAAGAAATAGAGTTTTCGGCAAAAAGTTGCCTGGACGAGTTTTGAACCCGAGACCTCCCATGGGACCAACGACTTAAGTTAGTCGGGTTAACCAGGAGCCCCAGCAAGGGTGTGCTGAAAGAAAATAGAGAGATATTAAGTTAAGTTATAAGTTGGACTTAAATACCCTAAGTATAAATAGAAGAACTTAAGTGATTCTTTGATTTTATTTTTTCGGCAACTTCCTCTCCTCCTCACCATCCGTCGACCCCTCTCCCTCTCTTGTGCGCACGCCCACACCAAGCCTAGGGCTTTCCTCCGGTGGCCGGCCAAGGCTCTCCTCCGAGAGATTTTCCGATATTCGGAATCCCCACGACGAGAGGAACGCGTGAGCGCGAAGAAATCTCCGAGACTCCGAGTTTCTCCGGAACCTCCGACGCCGTTCTTGGTTGTAAGTCCAAGATATCGATGTAAGTACTGCTCACCTGCAGTAAGAGGCGGTTTTCCGCAATAATTTTCCCTTAAAAGTTTTAAAAGAGATATTTACTTTTAGTTTAAGATTTTGCATGTGATCTTAGTTCATTATATGCTTATATATATTTGATAGAGTACCCTATGTGAGTTTAGGGTCTAAGAAATCTATAAGAAAGGAAAAGAAAGAAAAAGAAAAAAGAAAAGAGAAGGCCAAGGCCTTACGAAATCCCCAAAAGTCAAGACTTAGGGATTTGGGCACACAAGGTGTTCGATAAAATGCCAAGGCATTTAAAGATAAGAAAAAAAAGAGAGAAAAGCTATTTTATTTTCTAAGGCCAGTACCCGGTGTCCAAGGGCGTCGTTAAAGAAATCCAGGTGTCCAATTCCAAGGTCTTGGCCCTGGTAGACCAAGGTCTGCCCTATTAGGATTGGTGGCTCGCTACCCCAACCTTTTAGGGAACGCGCATAAGATGGTACTTACGTCTTAAGTGGATCCAAGTGAGTTATTATTTTCAAGTATATGCTTTAGCAAAGTTTTTCTAAAGTTTAAGGAAGTTTTCTAAAAGTTAAAGAAAGATTTAAAGTTAAAGAATTGCTAAAGTTTCAAGTTAAGCCAAGGAAAAAGTGAGTTAAGACTTATTAATGCTTGAGTATGCATGTTTTGAGTTATACATGTTTTAGTGTTTCTTTTAAGCATAAAAGTATCTCATGTGATTTCACCTTGTTTAAAAAGCATGCTTGCACATTTCGGGATTTTGTGAGCTAGATAGTACTTGCTAAGCTTTATGCTTATTAGTTGCATTTCCTCTTACTGTAGGTGAAGGTAAAGGCAAGCAATTCTGAAGGAAGGCGACGAGGCGGTGCTGAGTGACGTGTGTGTGGTGGCTGACCTTGGAGAGGTCCTTGGGACAAGATGAATAAAAGACTTAAAGTGCATTTGTTACAGATTCTTAGTTTAAGTTAAATCACCTAGAATTTATCCAAGTATTTGCGTTTTAGATATTCTGCATGTCTTAAAACCACGAGTAAAGATTACATGTCATTCTATTTAGTATACGTATCCTTATGATTGTATTGGATGAGTATGAGCATGAGTAGTTTTGAATATCGGTACTTTGATGGAGGCTTAATGCATGACTATTAAAGTTAGAATATCATCATGTGCCAAGATGTTGTTAGTCTCCTTTTGAATTAAGTTTTATTGCTTTAAATATGCTTAGAAAAGTTACATTCATATTCCATAATGCTTCAGTAATGTTATAGAACCTTGTGTGATGAGTTTAAATGCATGACTATTAAAGTTAGAATATCATTCTTAGATAGATTTAAATACAAAAAAAAGGTAAAGAAAGTTCCGCATTTTAGTCGTTGCATTAGAGTCAAGAAGTAGACAAAGTAACGGTCCGTCTAAGGAGAGAAGGCGGGTCGCTACAGTTGGTATCAGAGCAGTTCCCATTCTCCAGCATCACACACACATCAGCATCAACCTTGCCGTCTTCAAGTAAGAAAGTTTTAAGTTTCAGTTTTTCTATTGCTCCTTTATTTAATTGCAGTATAGAGAAATGCTTAAGTACTTACTCATATGTGCATAGAACAAGGAAGCATGTTTAATACCTTAGTATCATGGAATCATGTTTAATCCCTAGAATGGATATTAGGTTACTAAGTAAGAAGACAAGTTTATACCTAGAGATGTAGTAGTGATTTCTTGTTCCCTTATGCATTATTAGATGGCAAGAAGAGGCCGAGCTCCTAATGCAAGGAACGGAACTCCAGTTCAAGATAACAATGAGCCTGGCACAGAACAGCCAAACCTGATGGCAGTCATTGCTCAAATGCAAGCCCAGATTTCAGAGCAACAGAAGACCATCGCCACACTGATGGCAAATCAGCACCCAGTGCCCCCTACACCACCCACAGCAGGAGTGGAAACTCCAGTGGTGGCTGAAGTTCCACCAGTCACACAGGAGACCCCTGCCGTGAACCGAAGACAAGAAGCATACCTCGTCCAGTGGCAGAGGCTGAAACCTGAAAGCTTCTCAGGCACGACTGAGCCCTGGGATGCCCAGGCTTGGTTCAAGACTTTAGAGAGCACAATGGAGCTTCTTGACTGGCCAGAAGTCGAGAAGGTCAAATGTGCCTCCTTCTGCCTAACTGGAGATGCTCGTATGTGGTGGGAGCGGGTCAAGAGTAAGAGGATAGTCAACCAGATGAGCTGGACAGATTTCGAGCAAGAGTTCTATGAGGAGTTCTTCCACATGCGGGTTACCAACAAGCACTACGAGGACTTCATGGAGTTCAGACAAGGTAACCTACCAGTGGGAGAAGCAGTCGCGAAGTTCAACAGACTAGCTCGCCTCTGCCCAGAGCTAGTCAGCACAGAGAAGGAGCGAGTCAGACTGATGCTCCGCATGCTGAACCCTGAAATAGCACTCAACGTGAACAGCGGGACGCACCGACCCCAGACCAGCGAGGAGTTGGTCAGTAGTGCTCTAATCTCAGAGCACTATCTGAATAGCATCAAGGCACAACAAACACAGCAGAAGCCAGTCCTGATTGAGAACAAGACAACAGGAGGCCAGAAGCCTCAGCCAAATAACCAGAACTGGAAGAACAAGAACCACAAAAGAAAGCAGTGGCCTGGCAGCCAAAAAGGAAACCCAGAGAACAAGCAAGCTAGGTATCCACCTTGTCCTAAGTGTGGGAGGACCCATCCAGGAGCATGCCTTTTGGGTGTAACTGGATGCTACTCATGTGGACAAGAGGGACACAGATCCAAAGACTGCCCAAACAAGTTTAAGGTACTTCCTCAGCAGTCCATACAGTATGGAGGCAAGCCTCAGTTACATTACATGCCTACTATACTGGGGGGACCTCAGATCAGTCAGGGAAGGTTGGAAGCAGCACCAGTTCCAACCAATGCCAGAGTCTTTTCTCTCACGAAGGAAGAAGCTGCCAGCGCCTCCACGGTCGTAACAGGTCAAATAGTTATTTTTCAGCATTTAGCTACTACACTGTTTGACACTGGGGCGAGCCATTCTTTCGTATCAGTACCTTTTGCTAGTAAGTTACAGGTGCCTGCAGAGAGTTGGGAGTCCAGATTCCTGACAACTCTCCCTTCAGGGGAAATCATGGAATCCACCCAGCGGCTCCGAGCTGTGTCAATCAAGATTTCAGACCGAGAGCTATATGTCGATCTAATAGTCCTTGCGATGCAAGACTTCGACGTCATACTGGGCATGGATTTCCTCAGTAAGTACAGCGCTTCAGTGGACTGTCGCCGGAGGAAGGTGGTTTTCAGTCCAGAAGGAGGACCACCGTTCGAATTTCAAGGAGCCCCAAGGAGGAAGACTCAGAAATTCCTCTCAGCCTTGGCAGCCCACCAGATGCTAGAACAAGGGTGTGCTGGTTTTCTTGCACGCATAGTGGACATAGAAGCAAAGGAAGAGCGCAAGCAGGAGGATGTACGGGTAGTCTGTGAGTATCCAGAAGTATTCCCAGAAGAACTACCTGGACTACCTCCCAACAGAGAAGTGGAATTCGAGATCGAGCTAGTACCAGGTACTGGTCCGGTCTCGAAGGCCCCATATCGTATGTCTCCAGCAGAGTTGAAGGAATTACAAGAGCAACTCCAGGAGCTACTGGACAAGGGCTTCATTCGCCCGAGTCATTCACCCTGGGGAGCTCCTGTACTTTTCGTCAAGAAGAAGGATGGGTCTATGCGTCTGTGCATAGACTACAGAGCTCTGAACAAGGTAACCATCAAGAACAAGTACCCCCTTCCTAGAATAGATGATTTATTTGATCAACTCAAAGGGGCTACAGTGTTCCCGAAGATAGATCTGCGTTCTGGGTATCATCAGCTAAAGGTTAAAGAAAGTGACATCCCCAGGACGGCCTTCAGGACAAGATACGGCCACTACGAATTTGTAGTGATGCCTTTTGGAGTAACCAATGCTCCAACAGTCTTCATGGAGCTGATGAACCACATCTTCAGGGAGTATCTCGATAAATTTGTCATTGTATTTATTGATGATATTCTCATATACTCACAGGCTCCAGAGGACCATGCTACACACTTGAGGATAGTGCTGCAGATCCTTCAGCAGGAGAAGCTCTATGCAAAATTCTCAAAGTGTGAGTTTTGGCTAGATCAGGTGACCTTCCTAGGTCACATTGTATCCAAAGAAGGCATTCAAGTTGATCCAGCCAAGATAGAAGCAGTCAGCAACTGGTGTAGACCCAAGAATGCCAGTGAAATCAGAAGCTTCTTAGGCCTGGCAAGATATTACAGAAAATTTGTGGAGGACTTTTCCAGAATAGCCTCTCCACTCACAGCCCTGACCAGAAAGAATCAGAAGTTTGAGTGGTCAGATAAATGCGAGCACAGCTTCCTAGAACTGAAGAAAAGATTGACTAGTGCTCCCATCCTGACTGTTCCAGAGAGTGACAAGGCCTTTGACATCTACAGTGATGCATCCAAGATGGGCCTTGGAGCTGTCCTCATGCAAGACGGTAAAGTAATAGCATATGCCTCCAGACAGCTCAAGGACTATGAGAAGAATTACCCTACTCATGACCTTGAGCTCGCAGCTGTGGTTTTTGCACTGAAGCTCTGGAGACACTACCTGTATGGAGTGCAGTGCAGAATCTTCACAGACCATCAGAGTTTGAAGTACTTCTTCACTCAGAAGGATCTGAATATGAGGCAGCGCAGGTGGCTAGAGTTGGTCAAAGATTATGACTGTGAAATCCTCTACCACCCAGGTAAAGCTAATAAAGTGGCAGATGCATTGAGCAGAAAATCCTGTGCAGCACTGATGTCCCTATCATCACTGTCTCTACCACTTCAGAAAGAAATAAAGAATTTTGGAGTCGAGGTAATAATTGGGCAACTTTCTGCATTGACTCTAGAGTCAACCCTGCTTGTGGATATACAAAGAAAGCAAAGTCGAGACCCAGAGATCCAGAAGCTCAAGCAGGAGATCCCAGAGGCAGAAAATTCAGAGTTTCGAATATCAGATAGTGGCATCCTCTATCTTGGAGACCGTCTTTGCGTCCCCAATGATGAGGAACTAAGAAAGAATATTTTAGAAGAAGCCCACAGTACCCCGTACTCTATGCATCCTGGTTCTACCAAGATGTACCAAGATTTAAAGAAAAGGTTCTGGTGGTCTGGACTCAAGCGAGACGTGGCCAGATATATCAGTACCTGCTTGACCTGCCAGAGAGTCAAAGCAGAGCACCAGAGACCAGGAGGGGTTCTGCAGCCCCTTCCCATTCCAGAGTGGAAGTGGGAAGAGATATCCATGGACTTTATCACAGGTCTCCCAAGGACCACCCATGGACACGATGCAATATGGGTGATAGTGGACAGATTGACCAAGTCTGCCCACTTCCTAGCCATCAAGTTATCGCATTCAGTAGAGCAGTTAGCACAGCTGTACGTGAAAGAAGTGATCAGGCTTCACGGAGTTCCGAAGTCGATTATTTCTGACAGAGATGGACGGTTCATCTCCCATTTTTGGAGGTGTGTTCAGGACGCCCTAGGCACCAGACTTCAGTTCAGCACAGCTTTCCATCCCCAGACAGATGGACAAACAGAGAGAGTAAATCAGATTTTAGAAGACATGCTCAGGGCTTGTGCGGTGCAAATTTCTGTGCTTAGCTGAGTTTGCCTACAACAATAGCTATCAGGCCACCATCAGGATGGCACCTTATGAGGCATTGTATGGCAGAAAATGCAGATCACCCATATGTTGGCAAGATGCTGGTGAAAAGAAAGAGACGAAGTCAGAACTAGGCAGCCAGACTGAGCTTATAGATGAGACCACTCAGGCTATCCAGACGATCCGCCAGAGGATTGAGACTGCCCAGAGTAGACAGAAAAGTTATGCTGACACACGCCGTAGGCCACTGGAATTCCAAGTTGGAGATTCAGTATTCCTCAAGGTCGCTCCTATGAAGGGAGTGATGAGATTTGGCAAAAAGGGCAAGCTAAGTCCTCGCTACATAGGACCCTACAAGATCATAAAGAGGGTTGGTAAGGTAGCATATGAGCTGGACTTACCAGAGGATATGTCAGCTATCCACAGTACCTTTCATGTCTCTATGCTAAAGAAGTGTATTCACGATCCTAGCCAAGTGATTCAGCCTCAGTCAGTACAGATCCAAGAAGATCTTAGCTATGAGAGCAGACCGACACAGATAGTGGACAAAGCAGTTAAAAGATTAAGAAATAAAGAAGTGCCACTAGTGAAGGTCATCTGGCAGAATCAAAAGCATGAGGAAGCTACTTGGGAACGTGAAGACAGCATGAGAGAAAAATATCCAGAATTATTTTAAGTTCGAGGACGAACTTTTTATAAGGTATGGGGGATTGTAACGCCCTGAAATTTCCATGTTGAAGTTCTTAAAGTCCTTAGAACTATTTAAAAATGTTTTAGAAATATTCTAGATATTTTTAGGAATTTTTAGAATATTTTTATAGAATTTTCCGAGTCCGTTTAGTAATTTTATTAAAAGAAATAGAGTTTTCGACAAAAAGTTGTCTGGACGAGTTTTGAACCCGAGACCTCCCATGGGACCAACGACTTAAGTTAGTCGGGTTAACCAGGAGCCCCAGGAGGGGTGTGCTGAAAGAAAATAGAGAGATATTAAGTTAAGTTATAAGTTGGACTTAAATACCCTAAGTATAAATAGAAGAACTTAAGTGATTCTTTGATTTTATTTTTTCGGCAACTTCCTCTCCTCCTCACCATCCGCCGACCCCTCTCCCTCTCTTGTGCGCACGCCCACACCAAGCCTAGGGCTTTCCTCCGGTGGCCGGCCAAGGCTCTCCTCCGAGTGATTTTCCGATATTCGGAATCCCCACGACGAGAGGAACGCGTGAGCGCGAAGAAATCTCCGAGACTCCGAGTTTCTCCGGAACCTCCGACGCCGTTCTTGGTTGTAAGTCCAAGATATCGATGTAAGTACTGCTCACCTGCAGTAAGAGGCGGTTTTCCGCAAGAATTTTCCCTTAAAAGTTTTAAAAGAGATATTTACTTTTAGTTTAAGATTTTGCATGTGATCTTAGTTCATTATATGCTTATATATATTTGATAGAGTACCCTATGTGAGTTTAGGGTCTAAGAAATCTATAAGAAAGGAAAAGAAAGATAAAGAAAAAAGAAAAGAGAAGGCCAAGGCCTTACGAAATCCCCAAAAGTCAAGACTTAGGGATTTGGGCACACAAGGTGTTCGATAAAATGCCAAGGCATTTAAAGATAAGAAAAAAATGAGAGAAAAGCTATTTTATTTTCTAAGGCCATTACCCGGCGTCCAAGGGCGTCGTTAAAGAAATCCAGGTGTCCAATTCCAAGGTCTTGGCCCTGGTAGACCAAGGTCTGCCCTATTAGGATTGGTGGCTCGCTATCCCAACCTTTTAGGGAACGCGCATAAGATGGTACTTACGTCTTAAGTGGATCCAAGTGAGTTATTATTTTTAAGTATATGCTTTAGCAAAGTTTTTCTAAAGTTTAAGGAAGTTTTCTAAAAGTTAAAGAAAGATTTAAAGTTAAAGAATTGCTAAAGTTTCAAGTTAAGCCAAGGAAAAAGTGAGTTAAGACTTATTAATGCTTGAGTATGCATGTTTTGAGTTATACATGTTTTAGTGTTTCTTTTAAGCATAAAAGTATCTCATGTGATTTCACCTTGTTTAAAAAGCATGCTTGCACATTTCGGGATTTTGTGAGCTAGATAATACTTGCTAAGCTTTATGCTTATTAGTTGCATTTCCTCTTACTGTAGGTGAAGGTAAAGGCAAGCAATTCTGAAGGAAGGCGACGAGGCGGTGCTGAGTGACGTGTGTGTGGTGGCTGACCTTGGAGAGGTCCTTGGGACAAGATGAATAAAAGACTTAAAGTGCATTTGTTACAGATTCTTAGTTTAAGTTAAATCACCTAGAATTTATCCAAGTATTTGCGTTTTAGATATTCTGCATGTCTTAAAACCACGAGTAAAGATTACATGTCATTCTATTTAGTATACGTATCCTTATGATTGTATTGGATGAGTATGAGCATGAGTAGTTTTGAATATCGGTACTTTGATGGAGCGCTTAAATGCATGACTATTAAAGTTAGAATATCATCATGTGCCAAGATGTTGTTAGTCTCCTTTTGAATTAAGTTTTATTGCTTTAAATATGCTTAGAAAAGTTACATTCATATTCCATAATGCTTCAGTAATGTTATAGAACCTTGTGTGATGAGTTTAAATGCATGACTACTAAAGTTAGAATATCATTCTTAGATAGATTTAAATACAAAAAAAAAGGGTAAACAAAGTTCCGCATTGTTAGTCGTTGCATTAGAGTCAAGAAGTAGACAACGTAACGGTCCGTCTAAGGAGAGAAGGCGGGTCGCTACAATATCATGTGTCGGAAGACGATTAGGCTCAACCACAAGGGAGTCGCTGATCGCCGGCATGCAACAGTGCAGGTATGGTGCATGACTAACACATGCAACCCCTACCAGGTCATCGACACATAACTCAACCTATCATGCACAGGTCGTATGTATGCATCATAACCCAATCAATCCTATAACCAGATATACGTGCAAGTATGAGTAGAATCAACCAATGCAGATAACAGGTGACATACCACAACAACCCAATCAGTCCATATCTAGACACACGTGCTAGTATGACCAGAATCAACCAATGCAGATAATAGGTGACATACCACAACAACCCAATCAGTCCATATCTAGACACAAGTGCAAGTATGACCAGAATCAACCAATGCAACCATACAATGGTATGCTAATACCTATCCACATACTCATGCTCATACCAATGCTATATAGAATCAGATAACAAATAAACGAGACTATATAGAAGTAAATTTAGATCATATCCAAGATCAAGCATAAGTATCAAGCAGGATAACAAAACGGTACTAGATAAAGGTCAATATCAGACTACTGCATAAATAACTAGCCATGCATAAAGATAAAGTGGATCTACAGATACAAGCAAGAAGTACCCGCCTCCAAGAGTGAAGTCCGTATCAAGCAGACAGAACCACCCGCCAATAATAATCCAATCAAGCTCATGTATCAAGGATGTATTTAATTAGCTATTACAAACAAGTAGTAACTAGCTAATTAAATTTCTAATCTGTATTAGGGTTTAACCCAATTGTCCCCTTTCATTTAATCACATCTAATTAAATGGAAAGGTCCTCAATTACCCCACGTAATTAAGGTTTAGGTTCAGTTTAAATTCAACTCTAAGTATCATGAGACAACATCACAAGATCTAAGTGTTAAACCCACAACCTAGTCCGGCTAAAGCGAATAGACGAACTACGTATATACAATTAGGATTGATTTCAATTCCTACAACCCTACTACAAAACCGAAGCTGTTCCACTACACTTCCACAGTCAAAATCAAACTTCAATTTAATGAGCAAGCACATCCCTAGATCAAATCGATCACAGCAATTACATCAACATATGATCAAAACTCACAAGCATTCGGATCCTTACCTCACATTCCAAGTGGTCAAAAACCAATTCCCCTTTTCCCAGCTCCAAGCAGAAACAATCCAAACAACCAGAATCTGTACAGGGAGATGCCAGCAGATTCAAGATCCATTTTACATCCACAACAGATCACAACAGTCACTGATCCAAGAACATTTCTTTAGGATATGGGTTAGAAGTCCTCACCTATGTGCCGATGAGTCTTCCCTGCCTAAATCTGGCGCGAATAGCTACACAACAAGTGAGTATCTTCTTCCCAGCAATCTCCTCCCCCTATGAACCCTAGATCAGTTCCAAAAGAGTTAAGATCCCAATCTCAGCTGGAGAGGACCGGGGTGATCCCTAATCACACAGCAACAATATCAAAAATGCTCTATCGTATCAATCCCATGAAACGAATCAAGAATTACCTAAGATCTCGAGCACCCACTCTTATTTCCCATTCCACCGATTCCTGAACGAGATGATTCCAGTGGCCGGCGGAGAGGATTTCTCTGCGATTAGGGCTCGCTCAAGACTGGACGAAGAAGAAAGGATTTGGAGGGAGATGAGCTCGGCGGGGTTGGGGTTTGCCAAGGACTCCGGAAGAGAGGTCGCGCTGCTGCGGGCGAATGAAGAGGAGGAATCGGGAGTTTGGTTGCTGCTAGGTCAGGCGAGCGAAGGAGAAGAACCACCTAACCTTGAGGCGGTGAGGTGGCCGATCGTTGGCGCCAACGACTTGCAATCGCTCTGCGATCGTGAGGAGGTAGGGAAGAAGTGCTCGGGTTTGGCTGCGCGATCGGGCGAAGTGGTCTGCTGAGTAGGGTTTAGGTCGAGGTATATAAGAAGGACGTTTTGCACATTAGTCCAACTGTTTTGCCAAATCACGAGGATGTCCCTAATTTAAAACTTAATTAAGTGTTAGTCCTTGTAACTATTTGTTTTATTATATTTTGGTCCCTAAATTTGTGTCCAAGGACTCGGAAACCCTAGAATCTACCTGGTAAGCCTCCGGAAATTTTCCGAAACCTACTCAAAAGTTTCGGATTTAACACCAACAATCTCCCACTTTTTGATGTTTGACAATATATTTAAGTTAGGCTAATCTACATTCGCCTATATTTTCTCCCCCTTTGACACACATCAAAAACTCTCTCCGAGAGTCAATATGCTCAAAGGCATCCAATAAGAGTCTCATACCTTTCATTGTAACACATGCTCAACCTTAAGCATTCATCATGATGAAGATTCCAAATCTCCATCTTCTCAATATTAAAAAAATAAAACTCATGATTTTAAGGAAGACCTTCCCCTCAAAATATGCTCTAAACCTCTGTCAATACACCAACAATGATTTTTGAGTATCTAACTTTTAGGGAATCTCAAAGCGAAGTTGTGAGGTTTCAAATTTCAAAACTTGAATTAAAACCTCTTCTTAATCCTATATTTTTCACCAAAACCATCTCCCCTTTGACTTTCATCATGAAATTCACCCAAATATACTTATAAAAGTATTTCAAAAGATTAGGAATTGTTAGGTTACTCAAAATTTGGTTAGTGGACTAAAATCAGACTATTTTAGTTGTGCCAATTGATTGGTGTTGGGTCCCAATTGATTAAACCGTGTCTTAATCGATCCAGTGATCGATTACGACTACCCTTAATTGATCAAATGATCGATTACGTGAGCTTCTGTGCTCACGAAAAATATTCACCAATCGATTGCCCAATTGATTGATGTATGTCCTAGTTGATCAACTGATCAATTGGGAGTTTCTGATTTCTAAAAACAAATTCAGATCTAAATTCAGAAACTCCTAAATAAGTCTATAAAATTCGTAAAATCATGAAATTTTGTGTAGACATTATTTATGACATATACTATCATGGAAAGATATTTTTCTATGAAAATATTATTGATGTGCTCTGACCCTGATTGTTGTTTTGGTGTTGACATCGATTTTAGTTTAGATTGATGATTATGATTATGATTGGGTTTAAGTCCTGGTCGTGGACTAGACATACCTAGTGGGACTAGGTTTGATGAACTCCTAACTTGGAGGGTTAGGTGTGATGAAAATCCTAGCTTGGAGGGCTAGGTGTGGAAAAGTCCTAACTTAGAGGGTTAGGTATGAAAAATCCTAGCTTGTAGGGCTAGGTGTGGAAAAGTCCTAACTTGGAAGGTTGGGTGAAAAGTCCTAGCTTGGAGGGCTAGGTGAAAAGTCCTAACTTGGAGGGTTAGGTGAAAAGTCCCAACTTGGAGGGTTAGGTGTGAAAAATCCTAGCTTGGAGGGCTAGGTGTGGAAAAGTCCTAACTTGGAAGGTTGGGTGAGAAGTCCTAGCTTGCAGGGCTAAGTGAAAAGTCCTAACTTGGAGGGTTAGGTGAAAAGTCCCAACTTGGAGGGTTAGGTGAAAAATCCTGGTTTGGAGGGTCAGGTCCTAGCTTGGAGGGTTAGGTTGGATGAAACCCTAGCTTGGAGGGCTAGGTTGGAACCCCTGGATCGGTCTGGTGACCGATCAGGGAGGTTGGCACGGTACTCCTTCATGGATCGGTCTAGTGACCGATCCAGCAATGACTGATCGGTCTGGTGACCGATCAGGGAGTATGCGTTTCACTCACTGTATAGCTCCTGATCGATCTGGTGACCGATCAGGGAGCTCACCAGTGGGTTGAGTTCCCTTGCTGCTCTGTTCCTGATCGGTCTGGTGACCGATCAGGGAGCATTGAGTAGGTTTTTGGCAAACCTACTGATCGGCTCCTGATCGGTTTGGTGACCGATCAGGGAGAAATTGTGACCGATCAGACTGAACGATCAACTGTCGCGAGGGTTTTCACCCTAACCGATCAGGCTGGAGCCTGATCAGTCTGGGATCGGCCTGATCGGTCTGGTGACCGATCAGCCAGTGGATTCCGAGCAGGATTGTGGCAAGCTGATTGCAGGATTGATTTGGTGACCGATCTGGTGACCGGTCAGGGTGACCGATCATACGAGCTTGAGATCCCAAGTTTCTCACTGGGGACCGATCAGGTTGGAGCCTGATCGGTCTGGGATAGTCCTGATCGGTCAGGTGACCGATCACGTTAATTCAAACGCGCTGTCAGACGCTCTGATCGTGTCTGAACACATCTGATTCTCTGCACTTAACCTCTGATACTTGATTCTATACTTGATATGTTGTGCTAATGCTCTGATTAAGTGTGCAGGTGATAGGGATGGATTCAAACACTCAAGGAGAGTCAATGGAAGCCTTTCCTTGGAGCAGGTTTGTCCATTTGCCATCTCAGGTTGCAACGGCTGGAGCTGCTGACTGGAGCTTGGCTGAGGGATGCTTAGGGAGTCCAGGGAGAGCTCAGTGGTAGCTGGCGTTGGCAGGTGAGCAGCTGGAGGCTACAGTGAGGTGGTGACCTGGAGCTAAGTGGAAGAGACATAAGCGCTCAGTGGCGAACAAGTCTCAAAAACTCTAATCAGAAACGCTACAGCTTGTGTTCTTGCTACAACTTGTGCTTGTGCTTGTGCGATCCATTGTTCCATCATTCTTGAGCAAGCTACTACAATCTTTGAAGCAACCATCTGTTACTTGAGCATTGGGAAGAAAAGTCAGAAGGCTTGGCGAGTCCATCAGCGAGAAGACACGAAGAAGGGGATTCTTGCGTGAGATCTGCGCTGATTGGAGCTCGGGAGAAGTTTGTCTGAGTTCTTGCTGTCCTAAGTGCTAAGTAAGATCTTTCTTGTGTTTCATTGTGCTTAAAACTCTATCTTTGTTGAAACGCTGTGGAGAGGTTACTCCACCGAGAAGGAGGTTGCATTTTATCCGGTGTTCACCAGGGCTTGATCTGCCGATGATCAAGGGATCGCCCACCTTAAGGGCACGCCAAGGAGTAGGAGCAAGTTATCCCCGAACCTTGTAAATCCTCTTGTTAACGTTTTGCATTTGTTCTTAGCTAGGTTTTATTTCTGCATACTCTGTTTTCTTTAGCTTCCGCTGTGCTACTAATCTTTGAGTCACAGAAATTTTGATAAGTGCAAAGTTTCGGTGTCTGGCTACATTCACCCCCCTCCCCCTCTCTAGCCATCCAAGGTCCAACAAATATAACTCATTTTCAAAGATTGATAGAAAATTAAAAACCATTGAAATGCTTCAATGTTTCACTCCATTTTGTATCTATTTTATCAATGATGAATTCTATCAAAAGATAGTCTTCACCAAGGTTTTCCAAAATATTTTTGAAATGGTTTTCAAACATAATTTCCAATCATGTTCTTTGGGATAAATGCACATGACTTGTATATTAGCTTTCCTAATGATTGGAGTTCACTTAAATTCTTAATTTGGATGAAATTAAAACTAAAATAGATACACTTTATCAACACTTTGAGTTTATTCATCAACCTAACATCTCACTTGTATCTAATGTGTCTCAAAATACATACAAGTTAACTTATGGTCTTGTGAGATGTAATAGTCATGTTCTCCCTAAACTAACGAGTTCATGTATTTCTAACTAGACATTATAAACTTTTATCATCCACCTAGGATGTCAATTAATGTCAATATCCTTAAATTTAATATAATGAAATAATCCATAGTAATGATCATGGCATGCATCATATGGATATTTTCAAAGTTGAAATCATTTTAACTAAATGATGTATGTATGACATGATATATGATATTTTCATAATAAAATATGAATGATGAATTATGATGTCATGACATATGATAGGGCACACAAATCATGTCATATTAGCACAAAAGAAAATACCTAGATTTTCTAAGTATAAATAACTCATCGCTAAGCCATTAATAATTCTAATTTTGCTCCTAATTTTTTTAAGATAATGCCAAAATCCCAACTTGGCATATCTTTGGATTCTAATCTAGTTGTGTCTGTTGGTGCAGGAAGCATCATATCGAACCTTGTTTTGATATTGGCAAAGGATTCAAAGTTAAGTTCATTTGTGATCTAATAAAGTTACTTGAGTGTGCAGAAAGAAGTCCTAGCGAAGGGCTACTAGGCACCTGGCGAAGGACTGCCGGGAAACAAAGTCCTAGCGAAGGACTGCTAGGCACCTAGCGAAGGACTGCTAGGCATCAGAACCCTAAAACCCAGCGAAGGGCTGTTGGGCACCTAGCGAAGGGCTGCTAGGAGTTAAAGACATGGCAAAGGACTGCTGGGCACCAGGCAAAGGACTGCCTGAAACTGACGACCTGGCGAAGGACTGCTGGGTACCAGGCGAAGAACTGCCTGGAACTGAAGACCTGGCGAAGGACTGCTAGGCACCAGGCGACGGACTGCCTGGAACTGAAGACCTAGCGAAGGAAAGCTAGGCACCTGGCGAAGGACTGCTTGGCAAAAGTCCAACCGGAGGAGCCGGTTGACATCAGGTAAATTCTCCTGACAGTAGTAGGTGAGGATGCGTTCCCCGTCGAGGGAACAGTAGGCGTCGGTTCGACCTAGGGTTCCATTTTGGAGACCCAAAGTCAGAACCAAGACAGCTAAGGTTGTATAAACCTAATACTCTATTGCTTCATATTGTTTTGGACTAACCCTGGATGCAGGACCGAAGGAACGTGTGTCTGCAGCTCAGAATGCCCAAAGGAGAGAGGCAAGTAGCTGAACAGGGCGCCCCCAGTGTCCCGGGCGCCCCCAAGGCCAATACAAAACAAGTGAAGCAAAGAAGTGCTTCGGTAGCTTACTGGGCGGGCGCCCCCATGCTCCCGGGTGCCCCCTGCGTCCCGAGCGCCCCAGTGCCCAGGGCACCCCGCACTCAAGCCAACGAAGCGGATAACTTTTATCCAGCCGAGAAGCACGCTGAAAGGGTCAACCAGGGCGCCCAGAGTCAATCCTCATCCCTATTCGAGTGGGATAAAGGCTGACCGAGACAATTCTGGATCGGTTGACACATGGGGGGGCGCCCCCCAACGTTCAGGGCGCCCCGAAGTGCTATAAATAGCACCCAACCCCAAGGCTTCTGAACAAGAACTTCTTCCAATACAATTTCGCTCTTCTGCTCCAGCGCTCTGCTCCGGAAACCTCCCAACTCGAGATACAAGCGCCGACGACGTCCCCTTGCTCCAAAATACAATCTACACCAGACGTCGGTAACGAAGAGCTGTTTTTCAAGTTTACTGTACTACTCTTGTAATATCTTTCTGTAAACTGTTTTGCGCATATAGAATTGCCCGCAGTAAACGGTCAACGACCGTGGGCCTTGGAGTAGGAGTCGATCGCGACTCCAAACCAAGTAAAATCTTGGTGTTTGTGTGTTGTTTAGTTTTAATTTCCGCTGTGCATTCTCTATCTTACAATTCGAAACGTTTTACGATATTCACCCCCCCCTCTATCATTTTCTCTCGATCCAACAAGTGGTATCAGAGCGGGGAAGCTCAAATTTGGTGCAACCACCAATTTGAGATTTATTTTCGGATTTACCAAATTTTTCATTTCATTTCTTTTCTTTTTGTTAATCGAGATTGGTGCAACACCACTCGATCTTATTCGCCTTTTATTTCAAATAAAAAATATATGTAAGTGGATTTAAAATATTCTTACGCCTTTTTTAATTTTCAATTTTCATTTTTTTACCATAAGTCAGAATTGATAAAACGATTAATTTTTGAAAATTTGTCATAAATTTTTTTTCCATTATTTTAATAATTTTTTTCTAGAAATTCGTGCCACCTTAATTCGAGCAACCTTTTTTTTAACTCATATTTTTTCATTAATCAGAATATTCATTTTCTAAAAATTTATCTCAAAAGCTTTTATTATTATTTTATTATTCTACCTCGAAATTCGTGTAATATTTTTGTTGGGCTAGTTTTTCTCTCTCTCCCGCACTGCTAATCCAAGACCAAGTCTTGGTACATTTATATTTCTTCTCTTTGTGTGCAAGAATTATCCTTAATGGTCAATCAAGAATGGAACAGTGTTCGTACGCCTCTATTCTCTGGTGAGAACTTCAGAACCTGGAAGGGGCTAATGGAATCCCACCTAAATGTTGGGAACGAGATGGCTAGAGAGGGGGGGTGAATATAGCCAATCGCTTCTTCTTAGAAGAGTTATCAAATTTTTGCACTTGAAGTTATTAATAGCACAGCGGAAGTATGGGAAAACAAAACTTGCAGAAACTAAAACCAAAACCTAACTAGCAAGATCGCTAACAAGGAGATTTTACAAGGTTCGGGGATAACTTGCCCCTACTCCTTGGCGTGCCCTTAAGGTGGGTGATCCCTTGATCGTCGGCAGATCAAGCCCCGGTGATCACCGGATATGAAGCAACCTCCTTCTCGGTGGAGAAACCTCCCCACAGTGTGTTTCAAACAATGATATAGAATGAGCACAAAGAAACAACAAGAAGGATCTTACTCAACCACTTAGCAAGGACAAAAACACAGCAAGCTTCCCTGAGCTCCACCCAGTGGCGATCTCACGCAGAACCCTTCTCCGTGTCTTCCCACTGTCGGACTCCAAGCCTCTTGTTTTCTCCTTCAAGCGCTCAAGTAAACGATGGTTGCTTCTCAATTGCTTGCTCAAAAGTGATGAAGATCGCAAGAACACAGCAGGCAAGTTGTGAAGAACTCAAGGCACGGCAAGAACAATCGTTTGCAAGACTTGCTTCCACGAAGCCATCCACCGCCCTTTTGATTCTTCACCAGGTGACAACATCTCTGTAGCTCCCAGCTACTCATCTGCCAACGCCAGCCTCTACTGAGCTATCTCGGGACTCACTGAGCTCCCCTCAGTCAAGCTCCAGTCTCCGCTCCAGTCTGCAGCTCGCCGTTGCAACCTGAGATGGGAAAATGGACAAACCTGCTCCAAGGAAAGCCTCCATTGACCTCTCCTTGAGTGTTTGAATCCTTCCCCTGTCACCTGAAACATACTCAGAGTATTAGAGCAGCAAATCAAACAGCATATCAAATATCAGAGGAAAGTGGCAGCGAATCGGTTGTGTTCAGATG
Source organism: Boesenbergia rotunda (assembly GCA_024364735.1). NCBI lineage: Eukaryota > Viridiplantae > Streptophyta > Magnoliopsida > Zingiberales > Zingiberaceae > Boesenbergia > Boesenbergia rotunda. The sequence goes on along the minus strand of JAGFNQ010007741.1, from coordinate 14,624 downwards.
CGATCAGAGCGTCTGACAATGCAATTTGAATTAAAGTGATCAGTCACCGGACCGATCAGAGAGCCTCCTGATCGGTCACCAGACCGATCAGGCTGGTTCCAGACCGATCAGGCTTCGTCCTGATCGATCCCCAACGCTCAATTAGAAATCGCGATTTCTTTGAGATTCTCCTGGACCGATCACCAGACCGATCCCAGGTCGTGGATCGTTCACCGGACCGATCCACCCTTATATTGGGCGATTTCTGAGTTTCGCAGGCTAAGCCTTCTGATCGGTCACCGGACCGATCAGGCAGCCTCCTAATCGGTCACCAGACCGATCAGAACCTGACCAGACCGATCAGGCTCCGTCCTGATCGATCATAGAGAGGAACCTGCGACGCTTGATCGTTCTCCAGAACGATCTGTACAGTAAACCTGATCGGTCATCAGACCGATCAGGAGCAGTTCAGCAAGGGAACTCAACCTCACTGCTCGCTCCCTGATCGGTCACCAGACCGATCAGGAGCCACTCAATGGGTGAAACGCATACTCCCTGATCGGTCACCAGATCGATCAGGAGCAGCACAGTAGGTTCCCAACCTCACTGTGTGCTCCCTGATCGGTCACCCGACCGATCAGTCATCGCTGGATCGGTCACCAGACCGATCCACGAAGGAGCAGCGTGCCAGATCCCTGATCGATCACCAGACCGATCCAGGGACTCAAACTCAACCCTCCAAGCTAAGTTTCCATCCACCTTAGCCCTCCAAGCTAAAGATTTTCCATCTAACTCTCCAAGTTGGGAATTTGCACCTAACTCTCCAAGTTAGGACTTTTCACCTAGCCCTCCAAGCTAGGACTTTTCACCTAGCCCTCCAAGCTAGGACTTTTCACCCAACCCTTCCGAGTTAGAACATCATCCAACCTAGCCCTCCAAGCTAGGCACCTGACCCTCTAAGCCAGGACTTTTTCACCTAATTCTCCAGGATGGGAATTTGCACCTAACCCTCCAAGTTAGGACTTTTCACCTAGCCCTCCAAGCTAGGACTTTTCACCCAACCTTTCCGAATTAGGTCTTTTCCAACACCTAGCCCTCCAAGCTAGGACTTTTCAACACCTAACCCTCCAGGTCAGGACTTTTCAACACCTAGCCCTCCAGACTAGGATTTTTCATCCCATGCCTGATCCCCGACCATGACTTAATCATAATCATCATAATCAACCTAAACTAAAATCGATGTCTGTTGGTGGTTTGCACTAACGGTCAAACTCGGGTTTTGATGTATGACAAAGTGGTTAAAGTTAGGGTTGTTGGTTTTTAACCTCTTTACTAAGTGTGCAGGGTTGAAAGACTTAGGACCAGACACCAGGCTGAAGTCCAGGATGGTTGAGTCCTGGCGGGAAGTCCAGTTGGGTCCGCGGGACCTGACAACTGGCTGAAGACCAAGTTGGTTGAGACTTGGCAAGAAGACCAGAGTGGTTGAGCCTTGGCAGGAAGTCCTGGTGGGTCAAGAAGTCAAGTAAAGCTGCACAAAGGGTAAGTGAGGTAAGTCACTGGAGGAGCAAACCAGTGAGGACGAGTCCATTTATGGGACTTTAGGCACGGTCCAATTTAAACCCATTTGGGTGATCTAAGTTGAGGCCTGGTTAGATCCTGGTCTAGGAGACAGGGTCTAATTAACTATGAATATATTTTACTCCAATATATTTGATAACATTATCTTACAGGGTTTGTTTGATATATGGACTAAGCTACAAAACACTTCTTGTGTAAATTAAGTCCTATCCATTTTGTTTCTGTAGAGATTCGAACCAGCAACCTCGCCGACATAAATCATCTCTTTCTTATCTCAGTCGGTAAGGTTGATGATTTATGTCGGCGAGGTTGCTGGTTCGAATCTCTACAGAAACAAAATGGATAGGACTTAATTTACACAAGAAGTGTTTTGTAGCTTAGTCCATATATCAAACAAACCCTGTAAGATAATGTTATCAAATATATTGGAGTAAAATATATTCATAGTTAATTAGACCCTGTCTCCTAGACCAGGATCTAACCAGGCCTCAACTTAGATCACCCAAATGGGTCTAAATTAGACCGCGCCTAAAGTCCCATAAATGGACTCGTCCTCACTGGTTCGCTCCTCCAGTGACTTACCTCACTTACCCTTTGTGCAGCTTTACTTGACTTCTTGACCCACCAGGACTTCCTGCCAAGGCTCAACCACTCTGGTCTTCCTGCCAAGTTTCAACCAACTTGGTCTTCAGCCAGTTGTCAGGTCCCGCGGACCCAACTAGACTTCCCGCCAGGACTCAACCATCCTGGACTTCAGCCTGGTGTATGGTCCTAAGTCTTTCAACCCTGCACACTTAGTAAAGAGGTTAAAAACCAACAACCCTAACTTTAACCACTTTGTCATACATCAAAACCGGAGTTTGACCGTTAGTGCAAACCACCAACAATCTCCCCCTTTTTGATGTATTGACAACTCAGGTTAAAGTTAGAAAAAAACAGCAGATATGAACTTGCATAAACATGCAAACAATATAATACAAGCATAGGTATGAAAGTTGCAGCACACAAGAAAGCAGAGGTAAATAAATGTGAAATAAGCATGCTGTTTGTAATTTTCTAACCCTTTTACCCTACTCTCCCCCTTTGTCATTCATCAAAAAAGATATAAGCATAACAAGTTTAAGGGAGTAGAAATATAGGCTAAGTGTTAAAAAAAACTAGTCTTAAATCTATTAACTTAGCTTTCAAAAAAAAAAATTCTTTCAAAAAAGATTTTTTTCCGAAAATATAATATCAATCTTAATCAAAAAAATATTTTTAGGGATTAGCTGGAACTCCCTCTCAATCTTTATCAACTTTTATCAAAATTTTCAAATGTGTTTTGTCAAAAATGACATTTTGAAACAGTATTTTGACCTCTGCTCCCCCTGGACCAAGTAATGATTGTGGTCCCTTTTCATGTGTCTAACCCTAGTTACTGACTAACTATCTAGATGATAGTAGTGTTCACTGGGTTAGTCAAGTCAAGTAATAATGTCTAGCTCAGATTTTAGTGCAAGACTACTTGACTTGATCACTGTAATGTTGGTATTTTACGCCCAGACTTACTGTGATGCACTGACTTAAGCATTCGGAAGTCCAGGCAGTATCCTATGCATCTCACAACCGTTCTATGTTTTTGCAAACACAAACAAGTTAATCTTAATGTGTTTTGTGAGATGCGGCTACCTAAATCTATAGGTTCATGCAATTCTAGGGGTCAAGCTTAGGCTAAGTCTGCCAGTTTTGAAAATCAAATTTTGAAAGACAATAAAGTTCTTGAAAAATAAGTTTAAAAAGTCCGTGTTTAAGTTAAATTTTGAAAGACAATAAACTTTTGAAAAACAAGTTTGAAAAATCCATGTTTTTAAACTCACAAGCTTAATTAGTTAAACCAAAAGTCAACTTAAGTTTATCAGGTCAGTCCTAGTCTATAACACACATTCCTATTAACCTTCTTAAGTTGCTAAATTCAGATTCAGGAAGTGGTTTGGTAAATATATCAACTAGGTTAGACTTAGATTCAACATGGTTAAGTTCAATTTCTCCTTTATTTACATGATCTCTGACAAAATGGTGTTTGATTTCTATATGTTTGGTCCTAGAGTGGTGGATTGGGTTTTTGGTTAAATTGATTGAACTTAGGTTATCTATAAAAATTTTGACTTGTTTAAAATCTAAGTGAAGGTCCTTTAGGGTATGCATCATCCAGAGTAGTTGGGCTACACACTCACCCATAGCTATGTACTCAGCTTCAGTGGTGGATAGGGCAACACAGTGTTGTTTTCTACTAAACCAACTAACTAGTGAGGGTCCTAGAAGTTGGCATCCACCACTGGTACTTTTTCTGTCTAATTTACAGCCAGCATAGTCTGAGTCAGAATATCCAATAAGCTCAAACTGGGCTGTTCTAGGGTACCAAATTCCTAATCTTTCTGTTCCTTTAAGGTACCTAAATATTCTTTTAACTAGGGTTAGGTGTGACTCTTTAGCACATGTTTGATACCTAGCACACATACTAACTGCAAAAAGAATATCAGGTCGACTTGCAGTTAAGTAAAGTAGGCTTCCTATAGCACTTCTATAGTACTTAAGGTCAACAGGTTTGCCTTTTGGGTCACTATCTATAGTTTGATTGGTAGCCATTGGTGTCTTAATCTCTTTTGTATTATCCATTCCAAATTTTCTAAGTAGTTCTTTGTGTATTTTTGTTGATAGACAAAGGTAACCTCACTGGTCTGTTTTATTTGTAGCCCTAAAAAGAAAGTTAATTGACCTACTAAACTCATTTCAAATTCAGTTTCCATTATCGTTGTGAAATCTTGTAAAAAGTCTGAGTTAGTTGAGCCAAATACTATATCATCTACATATACTTGGGCTACAAAAATATCATTTTTTAGGGTTTTAACAAATAGTGTTGGGTCAATTTTGCCTTGGTTAAAACCTTTTGAAACTAAGTAGTTAAACAGTCTTTCATACCAGGCCCTAGGTGCTTGCTTAAGTCCATATAGGGCTTTCTTAAGTCTAAAGACATAGTCAGGGTGTTCTAAGCTTTCAAAACCAGGGGGTTGACCTACATAAACCTCTTCTTTAATTAGGCTATTTAGGAAGGCTGACTTAACATCCATTACATTGACCCTAGACACCCAGTCTACAATTTAGGGGGAGGCTCCAAACTAGTTGGCACCTCAAAATCAGCCTTTGCCCAGGTGGGCACTTAGGACTAGCTTCAAAGTTAATTTGACTCTTGTACTATTTAGTACCAGGGTTTTCAATGAGTAAGTTAAAAGTCCAACTTCTTTAAGCAGCTTTGCCTAGAAAATGGTTGTTGCTCCAATAAGGCTTCGGCCAAAGAAGGCCACTGTGCCTCGCCATGGCCTGGAAGCCAATTATTGAAGTGTACTTTTAAATTACTACTTGTTAAACTTGGATCTAACACAAGGTCAAGTTAACTTTTCTAAACAAACTCAAAATAATCTCACAAAATCATAGGACTCCCTTGATTGATGACTTAGACCGAGTGAGATGAATAAGGATAACCAAATTCAAATTATTGATTGATAACTCAACTTTCAAAAATTAAAATTCAAATTCAAATTCAAAAAATAAAATTCAAATTCAAAAATTCAAATTCAAATTCAAATTCAAAAATTAAAATTCAAATTCAAAAATTAAATTTAAAATTCAAATTCAAAAAATAAAATTCAAATTCAAAAATTAAAATTCAAATTCAAATTCAAAAAATAAAATTCAAATTCAAAAATTCAAATTAAAATTCAAATTCAAAAAATAAAATTCAAATTCAAAAATTAAAATTCAAATTCAAATTCAAAAAATAAAATTCAAATTCAAATAAAATTCAAATTCAAATAAAATTCAAATTCAAAAATAAAAATCAAATTTAAAATCAAAATTAACATAACTCAAATTTAAAATTCAAACTCAAGTTTTTAAATCTTCTTAAATTTTTTTTTAAAATTCAAAAACTTAACCTAAGGTCTAAACCTTGTACTTAACTGTAGGAAAACAAATGGATCATTGACAGTGGATGCTCCAGACACATGACTGGGGATCCCACCAAATTTACAGAACTCAAGTACAAAAGACTAGGGACCGTTGCTTTTGGAAACAACGGTAAACTTAAGGTAATTGGCCTAGGCAATATTGAACTTGAGTCTAATTTCATAATAACAAATGTATTACTTGTTGAAAATTTCAACTTCAATTTACTAAGCATTAGCCAATTGTGTGACACTGGTTATAAGGTTAGGTTCCTATCCAATGAATGTCTGATCAAACACAATGACAACCCAAACATCACACTTAGAGGACTTAGGCACAATAACATTTATGAAATTAAGTTAACCTGTCCCTTAGAAAACTGCCTCTTAACCCATAAGGATGAGACTTGGCTCTGGCATAGGAGACTTTCACACACTCACTTCAGAAAACTACCTAAACTAAATGGTTTAGTTAGAGGCCTACCAAAGTTATCTAACCTTGAGTCAACCTTATGTAATGCTTGTCAACAAGGAAAACAAACTAGGTCAACCCACAAACCAACTAATCAAACTCAAACCAAGTCAATTCTAGAATTAATTCACCTAGACCTATTTGACTCACATGGGGTTAAATCAATTAATGGGAACCTATACTGCCTAGTAATTATAGATGACTATTCAAGATTTACCTGGGTAAAATTCTTAAAAAATAAAGATGAAACTTTTGATACACTCACTCAATTTTGTAAATTAACAGAAAATGAAAAAGGGAACTCGTCCTCACTGGAGGAGCGAACCAGTGAGGACGAGTCCATTTATGGGACTTTAGGCGCGGTCCAATTTAGACCCATTTGGGTGATCTAAGTTGAGGCCTGGTTAGATCCTGGTCTAGGAGACAGGGTCTAATTAACAATGAATATATTTTACTCCAATATATTTGATAACATTATCTTACAGGGTTTGTTTGATATATGGACTAAGCTACAAAACACTTCTTGTGTAAATTAAGTCCTATCCATTTTGTTTAATTACTTAGTTACATTTTATTTAATTGTTTATTAATTCATGCTTTGTTCGGTGAAGCATGAGGATAGAAACAAATCCCCTTTGAATTAATTTTTAATTTGCTAAAACTTGTTCACTTCTTGTTAAATTAATTCCTATCCATTTTGTTACATCTTATTTAATTGTTTATTAATTCATGCTTTGTTCGGTGAAGCATGAGGATAGAAACAAATCTCCTTTGAATTAATTTTTAATTTGCTAAAACTTGTTCACTTCTTGTTAAATTAATTCCTATCCATTTTGTTACATCTTATTTAATTGTTTATTAATTCATATTTTTCGGTGAAGCATGAGGATAGAAACAAAGTCTCCTTTGAATTAATTTTTAATTGCTAAATATTGGATAAGGAGCACACGTGAATTGGATCTGGATAAGAACCAAAAAGCTCGAGAGCCCCTCTATAAAAAGCCTGGCTGTAGAGCTTGAAGGGATATCGAAATATTTTTCTGAAAAAAAGGCTTTTCAAGTGCTCTCTCTTCCAAACTCTCCTGCTGCGGTCCAAGCTACGACGTGTTCACGTTTGATCGCTGCCGGAACTTCAACCCCAACATCTGAGCCCATCTAGGAGATCTTCTAAGTTGTTGGGTAACGCAATTTTTATTTCTTGCATTTAATTACTTGAAAGTGTGGGATTGTCACACTTTCAATTCTTGTGTACTCGCCTACTCTATCGGGGTTTACCGGTAGAGAGTTTTAGTGGATTGCCCAACGGAAAGGTCCGAGGGACCTGGGCCTTCGAGTAGGAGTCGCCGAAGGCTCCGAACGAAGTAAAACTACCTGTGTCGTTTGCATTGGTTTTTCGTTCGTGTTGTATTTTTTCCGTTGTGCACGCTTTTTAAAGCGCTCTAATTTTTTAAAAAGTCACGTGATTCACCCCCCCCCCTCTCACGTGCATCGATCCTACAATGTCAACACCAAAACAACAATCAGGGCCAGACTGCATCAACACTAAAGGCCCATCTAGAGCTATGGATGATAATCCAAACGGGGTTTACAGTACCTACAGAAGTTGGAATGTCGATCGCCTAGGATAAAATGGATGAACCAACTCTGAGGAAGATCGAGACAGATGCAAAGGCGACTACAATCCTACAATGTGGCCTAACCAAGGAGCAACTCGAACTAGTAGGTCCATTCAGATGTGCGAGAGAAATTTGGGAAAAATTGATTAACCTTCATCAAGAGATCTCAGAAGAAGAAGAAGATCAAGTAAGCTATCTTGCACTCTCGGTCCAAGTACAAACAGTCGAGTCAGAGTCTGAACACGAATCCAAACCAGAGTCAGAAGACAAAGTGACTGAGACAAAAATGGTAACCAATTTTGAATTTGTTCCAGAATCACAATTATATAATCAGACTGATACTATAATGGTCGAGGAAGGTATAATTTCAAGTGCAGGGAAAACTGCAAAGAAGAAGCTTCAACCGGTACCCGAGTCCGACTCAGACTCGGAATCAGAAAACAATGGAGGAGATCGACCCAAACTGGTCCGGTTGACTCGCGACCACTACAAAATACTGAAGAAACAATCAAGCAAAAGAAAGATGACTAAAATCAAGGGGGAGACCTCCAAAAAGAAATCTAAAGGTAAATTTACAGTATTTGAAAATCCATTATTTATCTTGAATAATATGATTGAACCTTATAAATTAGTTAAAGCAAACATTAGTAAATTGGAACAAGAAGATGAAATATTGAAACATAAGGTCAAAATGCTAGAAAGTCTAATTCACAATCTTGCTAATTCTAAAAACCCAGAATATCATTACAATTATGACGTGACTTAGTTGATTGCTTTTCTTGCTTGTTTATATTATTATGCTTTGAATTAGGATTGGTTAGTTTAAGGACTGAACCAACTTAACTGAAATTTGAACAACATAGTATTGGGTGGAGGTGAGATGATAGTACGTTAGGGAAGCCTTTTCTAATAAGGTCAAGTATACACTACTTGGTCTCTTTAGACTGGTGAAACTAGCCGAAGCTACCGATCCAAGACCCAAACTAGTTAGACCAGAATTTACCAAAAAGTAATTTTGAAGATGAAATTTCACTAAAAGGCTTTGTCTAGGAAAGGGTTGATGATCCAATAAGGCTACGGCCAAAGAAGGCCTTGTGCCTCACCAAGACCTGGAAGCCAATTTTTGAAATTCAAATTCAATTTACTCTTTGTTAAATTCGAATCTAACATAAATTTTCAGTTAATTTTAGATTCAAATATCTCTTTACAAAATAAATTTAAATTGAGTTTAAAAATTAATTTAACTTTTCAAAATTAATCATGGCCTTTTCAAAATAAATCTTTCTATTAAAATATGCATCTCACAAAACAGTTAAGGATATCATGTTTTGTCACTTAGAAATGGGTGAGATGCTTAGGATCTAAAAGTTGAGTCCAACCCAACCAACTAATTCAAATTAATCAAACTAAAATTAATTCAATTAAATCAAAATCAAATCTTAATTAAATCAATTAAATTCAATTAAATCAATTAAATTTAATTAAATCTCAATAAATTAAATTTAACTCAATCAAATTCAAATTTAATTCATCTGACTTTTAAAATTCAAATTTAATTCATCTAACTTTTAAAATTCAATTTTAATACATCTGACTTTTAAAATTCAAATTTAATTCAACCGAACAACTTTCAAAATTAAAATTTAATTCAACTAAACAAACTTAACCCTCTAAATTTTAATTTTCTCAAAAATCAAATTTAACTTTTTAACTAAGAGTTAATGTTTCAAATCATTGTAATTAAAATCAAGTCTCTTTTGTTCACTAACCTGAAATTTATTTCATAATATTTATTTCTTTCCTTTACCATTATACAAACATTTCTTTCAGACATTCAGTTTATTCTTGTATGGCAAAAAGTCACCTTGGGATTACTTAGGATATTTTTTGTCTGTAGTCCGGGCTTAGATATTTATATTTTTTTGGGACTTAAAAAAAACTTCTATTTTTTTTATCATTTCCCCTTTTCAGTTTTCTATATTCATTTTCTCAAATAGGAGAATGAAATTATGTTTCAAATCATTAAAACAAAATACTTTTTTAAACTTAGTTTTCTTCTCTTTTTGTTTGAATCAAACCCTAAGACTAAGAGGAGGATTTACTTGTGGTCAACAAGCCTCCTAGGACTGTGTTAGGTTTAGGGGGAGTTCAAATTAAAAGAAAAAATTTAAAAATACTATGTTTTCAAACTATCACTCATGTTTTTCGAAAACTATGCTATCATATGTCTTTCAAACAATCATTTTTTTTTCAAAATGTTAATACTTCAAAATTCATTTTAAGAATTGTGCTTTTGATTTTGACAAAACCCTAAAGACACAGAGGAAGGTCCACTTCATAACCTACAAGGACTCCGAAGATGTGTCAAATTTAGGGGGAGTCTAAACCAAAAGAAATTATTTCTAACAAGTATTTTCTTTGGCAATTATTTTTGAAATTATTAAATAATTCTTTTGATCTGAACTGACCCCTAAGGACTCAGAGGAAGAATACTTGTGGTCAACAAGCTTCCAAGGACTATGTCAAGTTTAGGGGGAGGTTAAATTAAAAGAACTATTAAACATTTCAAAATAAGTTGTTTTAATACACAAGTTTTCAAAGTTCTTTTGAAAATACAACTAATTTGCCTTTACAAATACCAATATTCTATTTCTCAAAATGTTTTTGTGGCTTAGTAAATCCTTTTTGAAATACTTTTTGAAATTTTCTTGAGTTTAGAGAATTTCCAGGACACTTAAGAAAATGCCCTTGTAGTTAACAAGGTTTCCTAGGATTGTGTCAGACTGGAAAGGAAACCATGCCAAGTAAAGTATTATGTTTTCTTAAAATATTATGTTCAAAAGTATTTATTAGTACTTATATTTGTCAAAAATGCATATTTTTTAAAAGTACTTATATTTTTCAAAAATTACATAATATCTTTCGAAAGTACTTCTATTTTTCAAAATATAATATTTTCAAAAAGGTACTAATACTTTTCTAAGGCAATAGTATTCTAAGTACGTGAATTTTCTAAAGATTTGCCTATAAATACAAAATCTTTTTTCAAAATTGCACAATACCTTTCAAAGTGGAGTTTTGTTGGTGCAATTTAAGCTTTTTGCTAGGCTTTCAAGAGTTATACTAAGTATTTTTATGTCTTCAAAACTCATAGGCTCTGATACACAAACTTTTTCTTAAAACTTATTTTTCTTTATTGATATATATAGCCAAGGGGGAGAGCAAGAAAGAGAGAAAGGAATTTTTTTATCTCCTTTTCGAAAAGCAAAAATTTCTAAGTGTTTTAAATTTTTTTAAGTGCATGTTTTTCCTAAGTAAAATTTTTCTTAGTAAACAAAATTTGTCTGAGCAAAAACTTTTTGAAAATGTTGGCAAATGTTCCTAAGTAAAGTTTTTTTGGTGAAAAACTTGTCTAGAAAATTCTTAAAGATTTTGTTTTTTTCAAAATACACAAAGTATTTCCAAGCATATTCTTCTAAGTGTGCAAATTCTTTTAAAACAAAATTTTCTCAATTCTTAAAGTTGAAATTTTTTAGGGAAATTTGGATTCAAAATTTTGCCTAAGTAATTTTTTTTGAAAGCTTTTAACAAAATTTAGGCTTTCTTTTCAAAAGTGTTTGTTGATACAAAAGGTTTTACTCTTTTTGAAACACCTTGTCAAAAACTTATTTTTGGTAAAACTCAAAACTCCCTATTAGAAACCTTGTTCGCCCATGTATGTTTTTGATATATGTCAAAGGGGGAGGAAAGGTCAAAGTTAAGTGTTTTAAGTGTTTTATAACACAAGTATTCAGGGTTTTAGGGGGAGTATAAGAAATAAAGAATTTTTTTTAACTCTACATTTATTCTGTTCATAAACAGTTATACTTCATTGTTTACCTTATGTTCTTAACTGTTATATGTTTTTAACTTAACTTTGAATTGTGTTGCCATAAATCAAAAAGGGGGAGATTGTTGGTGCAGGAAGCACCATATCGAACCTTGTTTTGATATTGGCAAAGGATTCAAAGTTAAGTTCATTTGTGATCTAATAAAGTTACTTGAGTGTGCAGAAAGAAGTCCTAGCGAAGGGCTGCTAGGCACCTGGCGAAGGACTGCCAGGAAACAAAGTCCTAGCGAAGGACTGCTAGGCACCTAGCGAAGGACTGCTAGGCATCAGAACCCTAAGACCCAGCGAATGGCTGCTGGGCACCTAGCGAAGGGCTGCTAGGAGTTAAAGACCTGGCAAAGGACTGCTGGGCACCAGGCGAAGGACTGCCTGGAACTGAAGACCTGGCGAAGGACTGCTGGGTACCAGGCGAAGAACTGCCTGGAACTAAAGACCTGGCGAAGGACTGCTGAGCAAAAGTTCAACCGGAGGAGCCGGTTGGCATCAGGTAAATTCTCCTGAGAGGAGTAGGTGAGGACGTGTTCCCCGTCGAGGGAACAGTAGGCGTCGGTTCGACCTAGGGTTCCATTTTGGAGTCCCAAAGTCAGAACCAAGACAGCTAAGGTTGTATAAACCTAATACTCTATTACTTCATATTGTTTTGGACTAACCCTGGATGCAGGACCGAAGGAACATGTGTCTGTAGCTTAGAATGCCCAAAGGAGAGAGGCAAGTAGCTGAGCAGGGCGCCCCCAGTGTCCCGGGCGCCCCCAAGGCCAATACAAAACAAGTGAAGCAAAGAAGTGCTTCGGTAGCTTACTGGGCGGGGCGCCCCCATGCTCCCAGGTGCCCCCTGCGTCCCGGGCGCCCCCAGTGCCCAGGGCGCCCCGCACTCAAGCCAACGAAGCGGATAACTTTTATCCAGCCGAGAAGCTCGCTGAAAGGGTCAACCAGGGTGCCCCCAGAGTCAATCCTCAGCCCTATTCGAGTGGGATAAAGGCTGACCGAGACAATTCTGGATCGGTTGACACATGGGGGGCGCCCCCAACGTTCAAGGCACCCTGAAGTGCTATAAATAGCACCCAACCCCAAGGCTTCTGAACAAGAACTTCTTCCAATGCAATTTCGCTCTTCTGCTCCAGCGCTCTGCTCCGGAAACCTCCCAACTCGAGATATAAGCGCCGACGACGTCCTCCTGCTCCAAAATACAATATACACCGAACGTCGGTAATGAAGAGCTGTTTTTCAAGTTTATTGTACTACTCTTGTAATATCTTTCTGTAAACTGTTTTGCGCATATAGAATTGCCCGCAGTAAACGGTCAACGACCATGAGCCTTGGAGTAAGAGCCGACCGCGACTCCGAACCAAGTAAAATCTTGGTGTTTGCGTGTTGTTTAGTTTTAATTTCCGCTGTGCATTCTCTATCTTACAATCCGAAATGTTTTACGATATTCACGCCCCCCTCTATCGTTTTCTCTCGATCCAACAGTGCCAACTTTGTCAAATTCAATCTTCCAAAAATATAGTTTGACACAATTTTACTCCTCAAGAATAAATAGAAAAACTTCTCATTTTCAAGGGTAACCATTCCTTCAAAAATATCCCAAAGTACCAACTATATCAAGGTTGGGTTAACTACCCTATCAATTAAAGTTGACACTCTCCAAACCCATCTAAGGTGTGGCAAACACACTCTTAGGAACCCAAAATCTATTGGTGCTCCTTAGGTGGTCTAGGTATTCACTAGGGATGACTTCCCTTGATACCTTCCTTATAACCTTCCTAGGCTTCTTTGAAGCCTTAGTCATGCTAGTCTTTTTTTGGTCAACTTTGGGATGACTTCCCTTGTGACCTTCACATGACTCCTAGATCTAGATTTAGTTTCATAACTATATGGAACTTTATGGTAAGAGGGTCCATTTACCTTGGCTTTATGTTTGTAACTCAAACCTCTCTTGCCCTTAGAGAGTCGTTTCCTAAATCTAGATTTTGATCCTTTAATCCCTTAAGAAGATTTTCTATTCTTTTAAAGGATTTTTGTAATTTTTTAAGTTTTGACCTCAAAACTTGATTCTCAATCATTATTTCCTCAAGGCTTTATTTTCTAACATTTTTCTTCTTGGCCTTGGATTGGGTAGGTCTACCATTGAACGGCCTAGATGTTTTTCCTATCCTTAGGTGTAGTAGTCCTAGCATGGAAGGCTCTATAGTTCTCCTTAGGTTTTTCATGTCACCTATTTTCATGATAAATTGCATTGAAATGATAAAAATTATTTCTAGCATGCATATCATCATGATCAACATAAGGACCATTACCTAATGGTGCATTTGTTTTGTTCTTGAAGGTTCCCCCTAGGATTAAGCTCCTTCTTTTGGTCTTGGTTGAACCCTTCCCCTTTGGACATTGATTCCGATAATGTTCCTTTTGTTTGCATGAGAAGCACATAATGTACTTCTTATCCTTTCATGCCACGGGGTCAACCTCCTTTTGCTTCTCATTCCTCTTGGGTGCTATTGATCCTTCTTCTTGGCCAATTTCGGACACTTACTCTTGTAGTGTCCTCTTTCCCTACACGCAAAGCAAATGATGTGATCTTTATTTTTACAAATTGAAATTGGTATACCTTCATGAGTAGTAGAGGTGGCCCTTGACTCTTCTTCATTTGATCCAGATGTAAAGGCTTCTTCTTGTTCCGACATTGATGAGTTATGCTCCCCCTCAACCCTTGAGGTGGATTCCTCTTCACCGTCATCCTCAGATGTTGAGCACCTCTCGACCTCCGAATCCTCATGTATATAAAACAAAGAGTTTCTCTCTTTGTCTTTATTGTCGCACTCCGTTGAGGATGGATCTTCATGAAGCTTTACTAATTTTCTCTAAAGCTCTTTGGTATCATAAAATTCTCCAATTTGGCTCAAGATTGTGCTTAGAAATAGATTGAACAATAATTTGATCATCTTGTTGTTGGTCTCGCATCTCTTGATTTGCTCCTTTCTCCATGTACTTTTCTTGAGGAGCTTTCCTTTGTTACTTATTGGAGCTTCAAAACCCTCCATTAGAGCAAACCATTGCTCTATATCTATCATGAAGAAATTTTTGATCTTTGTCTTCCAAAGATCAATATTTTC
>JAGFNQ010007740.1:0-49711 GCA_024364735.1 Boesenbergia rotunda | reverse complement strand
CTGCAACGCGCTCTTTGTCATTTAACTGCTTGTTCACTGGAAAAATGTGCAATGAAATTGAGTTAGAATGAAGCACAGGAAAACAAAAAGGGAAAAACGGCGATGCCACCAGCAAAAGCAGTATGGTATTGTACCCGCGGCTTCTGTTGCATGCGTTCCAGGAGCCACCCGGATGTCCACCTACAAAAAGATTTAGCCCCGTTCAAGAAAGAATTAATGAACACGGTAAAAATAACAGCAGGATTGGCAGGCAACTGCATCCAAACGTGGTAAAAGGGTACGCTGAAAGAACATCTTGTAGTCCTGTTGGTTCAAAGTTACAAGAACCCCTCAAAACATATAATTCAGTAGAGTTGGGTTGGGGCTAAGTTTGCCTTTTTGTAGCAGTTGTCTATTAGCTTAATTTCTAAACGCAATATAGCTTTAAAAGATTGTTAAAAGATAACTGATAATTGGCGACACAGGTAAAAATCGAATGGTTACTGTGATCACTCTATTAGTAAACAAACCCAATCACTCTGAAGTCTAAATCTCTCAATGTTTTCCACTATCTAAACCCCCTTTGCCTTGCCACAGAACTGCCACAAGCCATTATACAACAGGACCATATTCCTCAACCAATCACGAATTCCTCCATACCAAAAACCTCATCTTCTAAATTCTCTCTGTTCTCTAATATTGGTCCTCCGGCATCAGCCTCGAGGTTCAACTAACATCTGTTGGAGATGGATAGCACCAGACTGCTGCTGTTCCACTACGTGGCAACCTCATTTAACCTCTACCATCTAGACCACAATGTCTCGAGTGAAATCAGTTTAGCTTATGCTTTATAGTCCAATCCCGAAGATGTAGCTTTACATCTGCCCAGTAGAAAGTTCAGAACCCCCAATTGCAATTCATACATAATCAGGTTCCAACAGATAATGTTAAGAAATTCATAAAATGTGAGCATAGTTTGCAATATCTGTATCAGCATGTCAAAAAATCTACTTAAGGGATTGATAGACCCAATAATTATTGAAACTAATAGAAAAAAATATTTAGTGTATAAAATAAAAGTATTTGTGCCAATATATTCACACTATAATTTATCACAAGCATACTACTATTAATAATATTTATTAATTATATATATATCAAAATGTTAAGGGTATACAACTAAAAATATATCGGCAATGATGAACAAAATTAAATTATAAAATTCATAACAAAAATAGTTGAAGTGTATAAGATCACCTAAAGGTAGTGTAATAATAATTATTATATAGTATTTCCTTACCTGATTAATAAGAAAGGACATAAATATTTCATGTCTGATTTGGATCCAACTGGAAGGATACATATCAAAATCAGCCGAGTTTTCAAGCTATGACTGCTATAATCTAAACAAATTTGAAATCTCACAAGTACATATCATTGCCATCAAATAGTGTCCGCCCCAACTTTTCAGAGTCGATTGCATCAATCTTATCGCTACATAGAGCTCTATGCAACAGTACATCATTAATCTTGCTTGAATCAATAATTTTTTTTAATTACATTGGCGAATGTGATACAATCTCATTTTTCAATGACATTGACTGTTGAAGTTATTTAGTCTCCCTTTACCCATTATGCTTTTTGCTCTAATTGATTTGACTTTTCTCACTATAATATGTATTGATTACCTTTGAACACGTTCATATAGTCTCAACCTATTTTGTCTCATTTAATCATCTGTTAACACTGCACATTATTGCTCTCTGACACTTTTTTTTTTAATCATAGTCATTCTAGTAACTCCACAGGTCCATCTTATAACTTTTGTCTTTGCTATATCAAACATTTCATACGTATTAATTACTAACAACCTAATATTTTGATTCATAAAGGATTGCAAACCATAGCACAATCATACAAAATTTTCCTTTTTCTAAGTGACATACAATGAGAACCCAAGACCCAAAATGCCTAATTATTTCAACTGCTCATTCTCTATACCATTAATAATATTTTCATAGTTATCATGGCTCCTTATTAAATAATAAGATAAAGACATCTAAAACTCTTATTCATGAAAATTTCATATCCATCTTAACTTACTGAAATTATGGTCAATTTTTATTCTACTTAAGCTAAAGCCTTTAGTCTCTAATGTTTTTTTTTATAATTCAAGCTTCAAATTTAATACTCTCACCAATACACCAAAGAAGTATACTTATATGATTGGTTAGTTTACTTAGTACTAACATAAAAAGATAGGATCTTAAGACTGACTCTTGGTGTATACTTTATAGATATATAAAAAATCATTTGTCACACTTCTAGTAGTTCTAACATTGGGCATGTATATGATTTCACAAACACTTTATTAATTGATTTTGCATGGCATTCAAACCTTGTAACGAGAAGGAAGACTGCGCGTAAGCTTTACTCGCAAGCAAAGTCCAATAATAGTGGCCATACTGCAATGCTCAATAGTGGGTGTAAAAGTGACCCTGCACATATACAACAGATTCTCAACAATAAATCTCATAACCAACTAGGTAATGACCCTATCAAAGTGAAGGGAAAAAAATGCTGACTTGCCTAACATGACTCTCTTTATCATTGACTTCAATTGACTCTTCTGTTACCACTTTCAACTCTTCCAATGAATATGGGTGCTCTGGGTCCTTGATATCTCTTACATGATCTGTAAGCATGAAGGTGTAGAAGCATCTAAGTATGGGTGTTCTGGATCCTTGATATCTCTTACATGATCTGATGGTTATTATTCATCATACTAACAGCATATCATTATTGCTGGTTTTTGTTTAACAATATATGCCTACCCTTAACTTCTTGTCTACTCACCTTCTCAGCAGTAATCCATGTAACAGTAAAAAAAAAAAAATGATGAACCAGGCAACAGACAAATTGAACCTGGGATGACCGGCCCGGCCCCACGGAAGTTTCCCACCGGTCACCAGGGTAATCCATGTAACAGTAGCTCAAATGAATAGAGGTGAATGCACAAATGATGTTTTAAATGTAAAGTTTTGAAGATTACACAGATTTTGGCGTTGGATAGGAGTACATGAAATAACCCCAAATACCAAGAAGAGAGCATGTAACTTACTCTAATAAAGGTATTATTCATGATTACATTTTATGATAATAAAATAAGTTTGACAATCCTGTGATGAAATTGTTAACTACACATTGATTCGAATTTTAAATCATATTTGTTGAAGTTATTTTGTTGCCCTTGAATATGGATGAACATGTTTCACAATAATATCTTTGACAAAAAAGAATTTGGATGAGCATGTTTCACAATGATTTCTTAGATTCTTAATAACTCTTTCTCCTTGACCATCAGTCCATGGATTCACTAATTCAGTAGCAATTTCTGATGGCACATGAATAGCTTTAATTTTTCCAAGCATCGCCTAGGAAATATATCTTCATGAGTTTCTCCACAACTCTACCATATGCAAGTTAAGAAACACTTTCTTGCTAAAAAATGAACGCAATTCATAAATCATTTAGAACAAAGATCCTCCAGTCAAATATTGTCTATTGATGCTCTTCAGATACAAAGAGCACAATTTAAACTACCATTCCTCATAGGTCATATATGAAGTAAAGTACAACTATTAACTTTCTACAACATAATCAATGAAACCTTCGTATAACTAAAAAATTCACACGATGATTTCTGAAGCAACTAAATAGATCAAATAAAGCGGATAATTTGCGATGCTAAAAAGGGTACCGAAAATTTCTAGCTGATCAATAGGTTCTTCCGCATACTCATCTGTTACGGCCGCAAGACCACGAGGTCGACGTTCTTTTTTCTCATAAACTACGGGATTAGCATTGATTAACCCGACAACCATTTTGCTCTGTTCAGATGAAGTAAGGCGTAAAAGGGGTTGCGACCGCCACGGCACCGCGACCGGAGGGGCAAGCAGCTGGCGTAGTGAAGCGAGACAGAGAAGAAGAGAGTGCAAAGTGGCGACCGCAGCGCTACCTTGGAGCTGGAGGAGGCGTGCGGTTGGCGATTGCGCCGCTTTCGCAATAGGAGAGGAGGGCGATCGACTTTGAACGGGGAAGAATGGCACAACAATGAGGACGGGAAGAAAATCAAATGGCTGTTACAATCTCAGTATTGCGAAGATTCTCATACCTCCTGCAAAGATAACATAAGCACATCTCATGATCATATACAAAAGATATTGCATATTTAGCTTCTATCACAGTTAGAAGACTTAGAAAACATGAAATATACAGTTCCAACCAAAATAATTCATTTAATAGTGAACATATACACTCAGAAATTTCTGTTGCATGCCGCATATCCATATGAAACTTAATGATAGTCTTATCTTTGAGTCAAATAAAATCAGTTTAAAAACAAATAGCATAGATAAGCTATCCTTGTTGCTGAATCGAATGAGTTTAAAAACAAATAGCATATATGAGCCATTTCAACCTATCATGTAAAAAGGACAACGAACCAAATAGGAAATCAACAAGTGGAAAATCCTAATAACTGATAAGAGAAAAACAAATACAAGCATAGTGTCTTGACAAAGATGTATTAGGCACATATCACAAAACTGAATGGTATGAGCAGGAAAATTAAAGGTTGGTGATGGAGAATTGAAATGCTAAGAGTAGCAGCCATTCTTTCCGTAAATGAAGTATTCTACTGGATGTTTTTAGGGCTCATTCTTTCCTATCATCACATACATATGCTCATATGTGTAGCACCGGATAGCATGATAATTTTTCAAAATTGATGTTCTTTTTAAGGTATTATTAAATCCATGCTAGTGGTCGCTTCTTGGTAACATATAATTGAATGCTTTAGAGTGTGATTTTTGTACTGCTGAATATTAATTTGTTGATCTTATCTGGCAGGCGAAGAAACTTAGAGCTGAGCTTCTAGAGGTTTTAGAGGGGAATTGACACGCCCCCAGAGGCACATGCTTACTCGAAAATCGGACAACATCTCCCCTGTACGGCGGACAAGTTGGGGCAAATATACATAACACACTCATCATAAAAGATGGCTCAGCCATCATAACAGAAATAAAAACATCACCACGCAGTTAATGATCAACATAAAAGATAATGAGTGGCTCAGCCACGTTAAACATAAAAGAAATCACAACCAACGAGAACTCAAATGTTTCTGTAATAATAATAACAAAACCAGTCCGCTAACTGATAAACAAATAAAATGCGAAAACTGAACTCCATACCGAAATAAAACAACTAAACCAAATTGCCGAAAATAACTCAACTCCGGGGACTGGCGACTGGATCCTCTCCCGACTCCAAGAAATACGACAACCTGCTATCTGAAAAAAAAAAAAAAATGGGAGGTAGCGGTGGTGAGTCCGGACGGACTCTGCGGGTATATGAGTAGACAATAAGCATGACATAATAAAGGATAACTAAGTAGAGAATCAATATAGTACAGTCCATAAGAAATATAAGAATATCTAATCATGCATAACATATGTAAAACGACATGGTATAAAATCCGAATAACAACTAAGTATGTATAAAACAACACAACAATAATAAAACCAAGATATACATGCATATCAATCAAGTGCAACAACCATAGCTCATATAAATGCAACAATCACAGGAAAATGCATAAACGAAATACGCATGCACATGATGCAATGACATGTGTCACCCCTGACGCCAGTCAAGCCGCCAACACATCCCATCTGTGTGACCGAGTGGGTAGTGCTATGACAACTGTACGCACTCCAACAACAAATACCACAGAAGGTGTGGTTGAGTGGACAGGATGCTGAGGAGTCAACACTCCAGACCCCGATACATAGGGGGAGCTATCAACAGCTACAGTATCCCTCGAAAAACAAAGGTGAGGGTGTCACCGCTTGCCTACAACTGCAACATGTGTGGCATAACAGAACAGTTGCTCGCACTCTAATAACTACCACGATAACAAGTGGTTGAGTGAATCGAGCAACAAAATGACTAACGACGGCTTAATTATATGGAAGCCCAACAGTCGTTAGTATGCAACGTGCAGATATGGTGCATGCTACAAAACAAGGTTGTAAAAATCGCTAGGCGGTAGTCGGGTGGAGGACTACCATCTAGCGCTTAGTTGGCGCTTAGTCGGCGCCGGCGACGCTAGGCGGCACTAGGCGGCACCACAGTGGGGTGCCGCCTAGCGCCTAGGCGGCCGCCTGGCCGACTTTTACAACAATGCTACAAGATGCACGAACAACCGGAGAAATCAACAATGCAACCAAAATCCAACAAGTAAACGATGCATCAATACATCCAACCAGAAATCGAAAACCAACGATTATGCACCTACACTACTAGGTAGGATATTTCTAATGCCAAATAAACCTAATTGTGTTTAATGGACTTCTAAGTACTCGCGTACAAGCGGCACTTTACAGAACAGAAAACCAATAGAGGACTGTACGGATACAAATTTAGAATACTCGAAGATCAACGAAGAAAAAGTATCAACAGCGATGTTAAAATAACAAACGACAAGGAATAAGGTCAAGCAACCTACTAGACATAAAATTGCTATGCTTTAAGGTAAAAGAAACTACTCGAATACAAAGGAGAAATACCCGCCTTAATTTCAGAAGTCCGTAAACGAGAACCTTCCACGATCAACCGAACAAGTCCGAATCAAGGTCCTGTGTAAATGATTAAGTTTAGCTAATTATAAAATTATCAAATTAGCTAAACAATATACTAAACACCATTAGAACAAATCCTAATCACACCAAATTCCATTATGGCCCACGGATCATAGGAACATAATTAATTAGCTAGTTAACAAATAGTATCTAGCTAAACAAACCCTTAAACCATATTTGTATTAAATCCAAATTCTTGATCAACTTGGGATTACCTAGAGAATCCACCCTAACCATTAACATAATTAAACCAATTTGATTAACTCCTAATTGATATCTAATCAACTATGCATTTTAAATAATCCGGTTAATCAAGAACTCAAACCATAGTGTACAACAATAATCCAAATGATGAAGTTGTCAATGCTGATAAGTTGCTGAATAAGAAGCTCACCTTAAACAGAACAAACCATATGTTATCCTAGAATTGTAACCTGATTAAGCAAAACAGAGGTCACCCTCATCTGTGAACCAAAACAATCCGAGCCTACTGCAACTATATCGAACAAACACAACCAACACAGAATTTTCCATTACAATTTCAAAACAAAAACCTAACTTGGTCATCCATACCCGAATTGGTGGCAGGCGCTCGGCGTCGGCTGGCAGAGTCGACGGCGTGGACAAGGTGGAATCAAGAAGACGAGGCGCCGGCTCGTGGCCTCCTGCTCGTGCTTGCCGTAGAAGTCGAAGAGGAAGAAGAGAGGAGGAACTCACGATGAAGGGTCTGCGGATTCCCTTCGCGCGCAGAAATCAACCCGGCTAGGGCTTCGCGCGAGGGCGGCGGCTGGTTGGCGACTCGCGTGAGGCGCCGGCGCTCTGCTCGTGCGCACCGGAGAAGAAGAAGGAGAAGGAGAGAAGTAGAGGGCGCGGGGCGGCGGTCGGCGTCGCTAGGGCTGCGGCGTCGGGCGTCGGCTAGGGCTCGGGGTCGAGGCAGAGAAGGGAAACGGCAAAGAGGGGAGATGAGGGAGTTAATGAGAGAGTTAGGTTTTATAACTTAATTTTGTCTTTTTTCAGAAAGGCCCTCAAAGTTTTAAATTTCCAACTAGGCCCTTTATTTTCGAAAACTTACCTTTTCAACCCTAAAAATTCAGTATTTAACAGGAATTCACTAAGATTGTCAAGTTATATATATCATAAAGAGGGGAATTCACTAATAAGCATAAACTACATAAAAACTCAACCTGTAGAGAGGCAAATTTTAAAGTGTAAATATTTTTGCAATCTGGTCATAGAAGATAAGAACAGTAGATTTTGAAGATATCATACATATCTGACAACAGTAAAAGAGAGTAACTACATATTGAAGTTTAGCCATCCATCATTGTATGCTCCATTGTTAGCCCGCATCAAGTTTAAAAAAAAAAAAAGAGAGAGATGTAACTCAAAACTACAAAAGATTCTTAAAAAAACAAAGAGAAAACTAAGTTCAGAAGCCATCCTGTAAAGAAACAAGTGAGCAGAAATCATGCTGTGCAGAATTCATTTCTGTGTAGAAATCATGCTGTGTAAAAATCATCTGTAACACATTTTTGAAAAAGAATTGTATGCACCAAGAGATAAGGCAGAAGGTAAAACTAGTTAACATTCTAGAATTAAAAAAAAAATCACCAACTTAAAATAAATACCTTGCTGTTAGGGTTCTTAGCGGAGTGAGTCGGGAAAGCCATGCCTTCGCGAGTGGGACGCCGAGTGGAACACCGATTGGGTTCTTTGTGGAATTGAGGACAACTTCTTACGTCGGAAGGGTTTTGCGGGATGAATTCGAACGCCGGAAGGGCGCCGCCTCTGCTAGGGTTTCACGATCGCGTGGGTTTCGGGGTGATGGGTTTTGCGATTGTGAATGGGTTTCGTGAAGATGAGTAATAACGAGTCGATTTGACATTTAATTAATTGTTAGGGTACTTCTGTCGGAGGATATTTTTAGATTTTTTTAAATTCTGAATCAGAATTTTTTTTTTTTGTTTAGATTTTTGGTTTCCGGATTGTATGTGTTTTTTTGTTGACATGTAAATTACATTTGGCAAGAGGTAATCAACTTTGTAATGTAATCCTGATTATATTACAAAATTTATTACTTTATTTTGTACAGTTTTAAAACTATAATGTAACGTAATCTGTATTACAAAAGTTAGTAAAAGTGTTGTAATCTGAATTACAAGACCAACAATATGTAATCTGGATTACATTACAGACGCAATTGTATTACAAATTGGATTATATTACCTCTAACCAAACGCAATCGTAAGGCATAGATCATTATTCGGGAATCGCTGATTATCTAAACCAAATACGATTTTGTTAATAATCTTGGATGGATAACTAAGGTTATTAAGAATAACCCCTAATCAAACGCATCCTAAGAATCTTCGGACAAAAAGTTAGAAAGATTTGAGAAGAATATTATGAGGACAGTCGAATTTTAACTCGGCTCGACCATTCCAACACTCAAATCAAATCTCAGAGAAAGGATGAAGAAAATTAATGGTGAAAATGAATAGTGAGGAGAGTTAAGAATAATGAACTTACTTCCTCTTTTTGGCTTGTAATTTGGTTATTTTTAAGAGTGAAAGGATACACTTCTGTTTCCAAAAAATTATATCTTTCCTCCTGACCGAGAAGACACACCTTTCCCCTTGTTTGTTTTTATTAAGAAACATCTCCCTTAGTTATATGTACTACAACTGCCGAGTCTAATTAGAATTTCAAATTATGCATACTAAATTTGGGTGTGACTCGGATGGATTTGACTTGAACTCAGTTTGATCGGACCCAAACTCGGCTTGACTTGACTAAAACTCATCTTGACCAGACCCGAATTAGGACCTGAGTTTGTCTTGACTTAGACTTATAGTTCAATTAACTTTGACTTGACCACACCATGTGGTGTTGATTATCTCCACAACACATTGGTTACAATACAACTATGGAATTTATAATATCACAGAGAAACATTTTAGTATTAACACAAGAAATATGTGTTTAACTTGAATTCAGTTTCTGATAGCAAAACAATTTGTTTAAGTGTGATTTTACTTGGCCAACTCCAGTTCAACAATTGAAAATTGATGAACAAGAAACGACAAAAACTAAGCTCTATGTAGAACAAATGTGCAAGTGATAATTCAGGAGAAAACAATCATACAAGCCTATGCCACTGGCTTTTTGTCATTTTTTAGCTTGAAAGATTGACATTGGTTTTAGTAACAGAATGATTGTTGTCAAAAAAAATGGAAATTGAAGATTGCAGTCGCAAAGGAAATGGTAGTCTTGCCGGATACAAACTGTAGGCAGCAACAAGCAAAAGGCTATGCAAAAACATCAAAGGCTAAGCTATGATGAAAGAAGCCCAATCAGCTCCATGATATTATATCATTCATGTGTTGACCCTGAGACAGGTTGACGGAGACGCTGAGGTGAGCAAATCGCCTTTTACCATCATGTGTTGTGCAGATCCATACAGACGCGCTGTGTTGATCCATGCACATCCATTTCTCCCTGTGCGGTGAACTCGATCTCCTCTATGTCCAGTGGCAGAGGGCAAGACACCAAAAATTGCTCCTAGAACTCACTGATAATGCCAGGAAGCTTCTCCTCATCATTGTATATGATAATGTCAATTTCTGTTGATAAATAATCCATCTCGAAAGGCCTAATCTCTTAAAAGGATGAGGCATTCTGTTTACTGGTTAGCACACAAGTCCTGTGACTTGCCCACTTCCAAATTCTTGATTGAGATTTCAATATCATCGGCTACAGGAACTATTCCAAGTAATTCAGAAAACTATTGGGTGTTAACATCAACTGGAGACATGACAATCTGATCTGGAACTATGGCAACTACTACTAATCAGATTCAATTGAGAACGTAGGGAGATATGAAAAACAGGATTTGAAGGGATATGTGATTGAGTAACACCAGAATTTTGACTTGATGTTGTTAGATCGTGACCTCCAAGCTAGGAGGGAGGGGGAAATAGCTTTCATCGATTTTCTTCTTCCTACACGTGTTAGCTAGCGCAAGCGGAAAACTAAACAATAAACTAAACAATGCTAACACGTTACCGTTTACGTGGTTCGGAGATAACGTTCCTACTCCACGGTTGTCCGTAAGATGGACGATCCCTTGATTCTTCGGTGGATCACTCCCCGGATGCCCTCCGGCTAGCTCGTGTAGTTCCTTGTGGGTGGAGAAACCTCGCCACAAACCCGGACACACTTCTGAGCACCAAAGACTACTAATGAGCTCTAACCAAGCTCATTTCGTCAAGAGCTTCCAGCCCAAACTGAGTTCTCTTAAATAGAACTCAAAGCTGAAACCAGCCGCTACCAGTCCAGGGCAGTCGATTGATCCCACTCGAATTCGACCGTTGCAAGCCCAATGTTCAAATTTTGGCTGCTACCAGTCGACTGCCACCATAGCAGTCGACTGATTTTTCTGCCCCTTTTATCAGTCGACTGCCCTATCTAGGTTTCCTTCCCGAATATAATTCTCTCAGCACTCGACCCCTAGGATTTCCCGAGTACATTCCCTCAGCACTCGACCCCTCATACTCAATTGACTCTTTACCAGTAGCCTCGACTGTTGTCTTCACGCCCTCTTCGTCTTCAGCCCTCATCCCTCAGATGCGCACACAAGCCTCCAGCTTGCCTTCATGTCATCCTTCACATACACCTCGAAGTCCGCGTTCCTCGGCTCATCACCCCTGCTATCCATGGTCCCTCGGGTGCACACAAGCCCACGACTTGCCTCCATGCCACCCTTCACCATAGCTGAAGCCGTCCAGCTAAGTCAATGTGTATCCTGCAAGACCTGCACACTCCAATACACATATCAAAATACAAGTGTAAACCTAACTTAAACTCTTTGCCCAAACATCAAAACATATGGTCACTCCGGACCATAGATTGCCTCAACAGATGCTCTTTCAAATACTTTAGATGAAGTTTGGGAGTCATAAATGCCATGATCTGTTGTTGTCGTTGTTCCATTCCTTGAAGGCGTTTAATTCGTAAATGACTGCAATTGTTATCTGTAGTTTGCTGTTGTTGGTGCAACCTGATAAGCACTTGCAGGAGCACATCATTAGCTTCTCAACCCCTTCTTCCAACCCAAACTTACCCACCTCGACACAAGCAGTAACTGAAGCATTCAATGACTGTGCCTGCTCTACATGGTTTCGCCAGTACACTCGAGATGGTTTCCTTCTGTTGACAATGTCACGCCCCCAGAGGCCCATGTTTGTACGAAAATCGGACAATATCTCCCCTATACGATGGACAAATTGGGGCATTTATAAATCACACTCAACACATAAGATAGCTCGGTCATCATAAATATAAAATAAAAACTCCACAACCACACATTTTATATTAATAACAAAGATAGATATAAACATAACAGACAGTTAATATTATTACAAAAATAAAAATAGCTGAGAGTCCATATAAAAAATAAAACTCCAATGTAAATCCAAAAAACCAATACCAAACTAAACATAAGTTGACTGAGAAAAATAACCATCAGTCTATGAAATAAATGCGGAACTAACAAAAGTGCAGAAACAGAGAAACTGCGAAAAATAAACTAAATACTAAAACAACTCTAATCGACTCAACACTATGGGACTGACAACTAGATCCTCTCCTGACTCTAGGTAATGTATTTATCTGCTACCTGCAAAAGTAGATTGTGGGACTGGTAGTCCGGATGGTCTCTGCGGGTATATGACTAGATAAACGCATGACATAAACAAAAGGTATAACAAGCAATAGAAACAACAGTATACAATCTCTAGGAAACAGAATAGTAACTAAGCATGTATGAAATAGATAAATAACATAATATCAAACATACATGCATGTCAACAAAATGTAGCAATCATAGCTCATATAAATGCAGTAAACATAGGAAAATGCATAATGCAATAAATACATATGATACATGACATGTGTCACCCCTGACGCTAATCAAGACGCCATCACATCAAATCTGTGTGGGTGAGTGGGTAGGGTTGTGATAACTCTACACACTCCAACGAATACCACTAGTATATGTGGTTGGACAGGATGCTAGGAAGCCAACTACTCCAAAAATCCCAAAAAAAGGAGGAGCCACCAACAACTCTGATATCCCTCGAAAAGAACGGTAAAGGTGTCAACTGCTTACCTACAACTCCAACATCCACTATACATGAGTGGTCGAGTGTAGCGTAGCAAGACAGTTGTTCGCACTCTAGCAACTATCACAATGAGTGGTTGAGTGGGTAAAGCAACTAAATGCTTATGACGACTTAATCATATGGAAGTCAATACTCGTCAACATGCAACTGTGCAGATATGATGTATGATACTAAATGTACAATCAACCAAAATACCAACGATGCAATCATACAATAAATAAAAATCAAAATCATCAAACATACAACTAAATTACTTTGTAGGGTATTTCTAATGTCAACCAACTCTAGTTGTATTTAATGATAATTTTTAAATACTCGTGTACAAACGGTACTTTACAGAATATAAAATCAACGATGAGATCGTACGGACATAAAATAAGATTAGCTCGAAGATCAAGCAAGAAAGGTATCAATGAACTATATATAAAAAAATAAAGGGCAAGGTCAAGCAGTCCTACTCGAACATAAACAACCATGCATTTAAGATAAATAATTTACAAGAATACAAAGGAGTACCCTCTTTCATTGTAGAGTGTGTCACAATGAACCGAATGATTCTGAATCAAGGACCTGTGTCAATGTGAAACTTTTAGCTATTTATACGATACGACAATAAGCTAAACTACAAATAACCAAAGTTAAGATAAATCTTAATCATAATATCTACTTAATTAAATTTTTAAATAAATGATGTGTTCTCTCTTAGTTAGATTAGATTTGAATCCCAAATTCATACGGTGCTTGTTCCCTACATGAACCAACTCATGTAATTACTATTTTAATTTAGTTCTACAT
The DNA here is from genome assembly GCA_024364735.1 of Boesenbergia rotunda. NCBI lineage: Eukaryota > Viridiplantae > Streptophyta > Magnoliopsida > Zingiberales > Zingiberaceae > Boesenbergia > Boesenbergia rotunda. Next base: position 36,051 of record JAGFNQ010007740.1, on the reverse strand, counting down.
AATATCTCACTATACGACTACCAACTTAATCTAAACAAAATTAATTCCACATGATATCTCACTACACAACAACAATTAAACTTAACGTAAACAAGGTCCAATTTTGAGAGTTGTATTCTCACGGCTAAGCCCACTTCCTTATCCAAATATCAATAACATTTTCAACTACTGTACTAAATAAGTTTCACCTACTCTCACATATATGGCATCACAAGACCAAATCCAAGCCATAACTTACTTTCAAACAAAACTAGCCCAGGGTTTTTAGTTCGATCAGAGTGCCCCTCACCCCCTACAAATTAATACTAACTAAACACCTAATCCAACAACAGAAATGCTACAACATAAACTGGGATCGAATGCAAATATACAAATCCACAATCTAACCCAAAGCAACAACTCAATTCAACACATGGTTACCATTTGAACACAATAATCCAAACCTAATACTTATTATCGTCCATTCATCCAAAATACACAACAAAACACACATCTCTCACCTAAGATGGCAAGCCGGCGACGAGCAAAGGTCGGGGAAGAAAATCGCCGCAAGACATTTAGCCCTCAACAGTCCTGACTTCATATTTTAGATTAAAATAAACAACTTTGTACTCCGCATGCACAGGCAGGCAGTACACTGAAGTATGTGACGTGCATTAGTTTTTCAGACACTTCCAAGATTAGATTCTTCTAGATTTTAATTTTTTTTATTTATTTCAATAAACATTAGAAAAACAATTATTTTTTAATCCGTTCCACATATTTTGGAGCAAAAGTGTAAATTTCAATTTAATTTAATTTTTTTTATATTAATATGTTTCATCCTGAGATCAAAGCCCATGAATTGTAAAGTCAAATGTAGTTAAGTATGTCGTGATTTAATTTATTACTTGGATTCTCTTCAATGTATTCTCCTCCTCTTTTGTCTCTTGCAGCAAACATCCATAGCTGAGGCATATGATCATCATACTTTTCTTAGATATGATGAAGTGGGAGAAAGACATGAAATTCACTGGGTGTGCGCCAATTTAATGAGATTTGCTAACTGAAGCACACAAATTCTGTATACCATAAAACCCTTGCTTACGCCTCGGGGACTATGATGCAGTGATAGGGTATTTAATCGCTATCTCAGATATTCGCGGTTCGATCCTTAACTATATTACGTATTTTACAAGATTTTTTTTTTTTCAAATAGGGTGTGAATTCTGAGACGCTGGACTTTTAGACCGCCAACTACGAATGCTTTCCGATTTACCCTGATGATCGGTGGGAAATTTCTGTGGAGTCGGACCGGTCACCTCAGATTTGTCTGCTACCTCATTCACAAAACCCCCACTTACACCTCATTCACACTCTCCTAGTGACAAAAAGACGATTCGCTTGCCCCTGGTGCCCTCGTCAATCCGTCCCAGAACCAATATGGAGGAGGTAAATCATGAAAACTATTAGTCCAGATACTGTGGCTAGTACATGTGAAGAGCGAGTACACTAATTTTATCAAATTTTAACCCCTAAACTTTATAATAATAATACTCACATATTAATTATCAATTCATTCATCCTGTATAAGTCATTCAGACCCTCCTATTCATTACAACTGCTTGCTCCAATTTCATTATCATCCTAATGAATGTCATATCCTCTACCACTGTGGGCCAAGCGTCCACTTTTCTAGATTAATTTTTTATTTATTTTAACAAAAATAAAGGAGCCAGCTAAGCAGTGTTATTTTCCCTCGTTATTTTAGTATGAAAGTTTAAGATTTAGATTCTTCTTTATTTAATATTTTATCTATTATATTATAACAAAGATATAATCAGTCTATTAGCTTGAGACAATCCTATGTCACTAGGACTATAAATGAATCAAACCGCTCGTGAATTATTCGGAGCTCGATTCGATAGAAGCTCGTTAATATTAACGAACCAAACTCAAACTTAACAGTATTCAGCTCGTTAGCTCATAAACATGCTCGTTAATAAGTTCGTGAGCTAGTTCGTAAAATATAAAATTAATATTTAACATTAAATATATAATTTTGATATTTTTATGTTTTATAAATATAAAATATCCAATAAAATTACAAATGAATAAAATCATAAATTTTAATAAATATTTTATATTTTTTAAAATATATAATTTATTTTTTCAATAAATTAATGAATAATTTAATTAATAATTTATATTTGATAAGTTCATTTAGGATTGGATTAGGCTCGAATATGCTCACGAGTCATCACTATATTCGATAAATTAAGCTCAAGTTCGGCTCGATAATAAACGAACCAAACTCAAACTCTTAGATATTCGGTTCGGCTCGGTTCGATTACAATCCTATGTGCCACTCAGAGCATCTCCAATGCTTTGGAGGTTTTTTGATGGCCCCCACCATAAAACCGCCACATTAGCTGAGAGAAAATAAAAACCTTTGAAAAAGTTCCATTGGAGATGCTTATTGCCAAGACGGATTTTCTCATAGTCAAATTAGTCTTATTTCATAGGGACCTTTTTCATTTCCCCATTCATTTGTGTTGAAGTGTGTGAGATTTTCTAGAAAACTATTTGGTATGTTTACATGTAGTTTTAAAATTTTAACTCTTGCTAATTAAGAGAGTGATTGTTAATAAAATTAATGAGTTAGTAGGTTAATGAGATGTCATATTTTAATGAGCGATGAAAGACAGTGATGATTATAAAAAGTATCTATATTTAATGTATTTGATTGTAATTGAGTTAGTGAATGAGAAAAACTAAGGTAATGATTGTAATACGGAGTTAGTAGTGCAAGTAGTTAATATTAATGTCTTAGTGGAGACAACGGATTATTGAGTATGAGTTATATATTAGTCGATAAACTACTTATTTATAATGAAAGCAGTGTGAAAATTTTATTTTATACGTCATATATTCTCGACTCTTTTATTATTTTTCTTAACAAATTCATTTTTAGTAAATGTCCTAATTTCTTGTTATTAAATGTTGAATCAGATAGCAGAAGAATCTGGGATGACCGACCCGACCTCGTAAAAATTTTTCATCGATCACCAAGATAAATCAAGAAATATTCGTGGTGGGCGGTCTAGAAGCCTAACGTCCCAGGGTTTGGATCACATTTAGAGGAAAAATTCCTGCAAAATACCTCATAGCTAAGGATCGAATCGCAAATGCCTGAGAAAGGTACTAGTCGCCTTACCGCTGCACCATAACCCCGAAGGCCCTAATTTCTTGTTATTGTTATTAACGAGGTTTTTTCAACCTCGGACGATCGGCTCGGTCTCATGGAAATTTTCTACCGACCGCCAGAGTAAATCCGAAAGTACTCACGATGGACGATCTAGAAAAAAATTTATCATGGGAATAAAAGATGATATAACTTATTTCAATCAAGTGGCTCAGTTCACCACAAAATATACACAGATAAATTAAGACTAACATAACAAAAAAAATAAGTAAACATCACATACAATTGCACCTATGTTGTTTAAAATAACAAAGTATTTAAATAGAGATATTTTTACGTTGAATACTTATTTAAAAATATAAAACAATGGGTAAAATTTATGACAAGGTAAATTATAAGTTGAATTATATTTATTTTTTCAAATTTATTATTTAAAGAAATTTTTAGTTACAATTTATATGTTAGACCTTCGATCCTTGATATAAATTTAAAAACATTAAAATTACAATGAACCATTGAATTGATAATTTCTCAAAGGACACATTAAAGTTTGGAATTATCCAAAAAGGTATGCCAAGGTTTGATATTGCTGATTTTTTTCTTTCACTTTCTTTTTGTCTCCTTGTATATAATAAATTTTCTCTTTTCTTAATTCTCTTCCCTCTTAAATTAAATTAAAATTTTCTCTTTTCTCTCCTTTTTATACGCATAAAACAATGATTACAATACTTATTTTTAAAAATCAATATCACTCTATACACTAGTACCGTTGTGATGCTGATTTTTTTAAAAAGTAAAAATGACATATTTAAATTTCGAAGCACAGTAAAAATTCAAAGAAGTTGGAATGGATTTAATCAAAACTTTCTAGGTTCATCAATAAGTTTGGACTGAAACTCATTAATGTGCTTAGGGGATTTAGATTTTCAAAAAGTTAATATATAATAGAAGAGGTCTAGAGGATAATATAGTGAAGATATTTATGGTGTCAAGGTTTAGTTCTGACATCTTTATAATAAATTATGTGTTTAATTTTTTAAAGCCATAAAATTTTAAAATTGTTTGATCATTGTTGTTAATAACTTCAAGCTGATATATTTGAGCATATATAGATTCTAGGGCATTTCAGAAACCTATAGCACTTGGAATTGATTTAATTAGAGCTTTCTAAATTCATCAATGAATTTTGATCTAAACTCATTCATGGACATAGGAGATTTGTGTTTTTGAAAAAGTTGATATATAATGGAATAGGATAGTATAGTGAAGGTATTTATAGTGTTCATGTCCGGTTCTAACATCACAACGATAAGTTTTATATATATATATATATATATATATATATATATATATATATATATTGTCACGTCCCGATGAGTCGCTCGTCCGATACTCGCCGGACTGCTTCTCCCTCGACCCGGCGGAAAACCTGGAAACCTAACATTTATGACTCTCTCAGCCCGCCTGTACCCCAGCCTATAGGGCTGGAACAAACGACTGAATAAAAAGAAAACAATGACAACGATCAAAAACTGCGTACCGGTACGACTTACAACAAATAAAATGAAACAAAGGTCTCTATGGCTCACAAAAGTACAACTATACAGCCGTTACAAACGACACATCAGAATGCAAAATACAGTAGCGAAAAATGAAAAGAAAAAGGGTACCAATATGTACCACACTCAAAATACCAGAATAACCCCGAGAATCGTCTCGAATAACATGCGAACTGGGACAGGCCGCCAGACACTCCAGATGATCATCCTGAAATAAAAACAAGGTTGACTGTGTGAGTTCATAGAACTCAGCGAATACAAATATCTGATATGCATAGTAAGCTATACTAGAAGAAAGAGTTAAACTGGCAATGGTATCAGATACAAAAGTAGGAAATGCTGAATACTAGAACATCAAGAACAAAAGATACGTACCAGAGTCAGGCTAACCTGCTGGTATAAAGATCCAAATGCCATACGAGCAACATAAGGTCCCCAGACTCTATGTAAGCATACCTCCTGAAGGTGCAGGTTAAATATACACTATGACCATATACCGTAAGTACGAACAAGTACCATAATGCAAACAACATAACTGTGCTAAGATGCATGAATAGCCAACGCACTTGGGGCTATGCAAGATGCATGAGTAGCCAACGCACCTGGGGCTATGCAAGATGCATGAGTAGCCAACGCACCTGGGGCTATGCAGAATGCATGAATAGCTAACGCGGGCTATGCAGAATGCATGAATAGCCAACGCACCTGGGGCTATGCAGAATGCATGAGTAGCCAACGCACCTGGGGCTATGCAAGATGCATGAATAGCCAACACACCTGGGGCTATGCAGAATGCATGAATAGCCAACACACCTGGGGCTATGCAAGATGCATGAGTAGCCAACGCACCTGGGGCTACGCAAGATGCATGAATAGCTAACGCACCTGGGACTATGCAGAATGCATGAGTAGCCAACGCACCTGGGGCTATGCAAGATGCATGAGTAACCAACGCACCTGGGGCTACACAAGATGCATGAATAGCTAACGCACCTGGGGCTATACAGAAGGCATGAGTAGCCAACGCACCTGGGGCTATACAGAATGCATGAGTAGCCAACGCACCTGGCGCTATGCAAGATCTACGACATATCTGACAACCAGTCTTAACCACTTGGAAGTCAGAGTTCGCATAAGTATGCCTCTACTCTTTGGACATGACTGACGACCCATGTTCAACCAACAGGAAGTCAGGAGTCGTCCGAACACGTATAATACCAACGTGATGCATGACATCCACTCATGCAACACCTCCTAACCAATCCTACAATCATCAGCATAATATGTAGGGGTCCAGGATTAATCATACACTATATCCTAACCCTAGTACGGGGTGTAGGTATTCTATCACTTATCTAAAATACATAACAATATGTGATAAATAAAAGGGTGAGGAGGTCCAACCTCGTAGCCATACAGAAGTAAACCTATCGCCTAATCAAGCAACTAATATCAAATATAAATATACGGAAATAGGAAGTAAATAAAACTCTACTGCTATATATAACTAACAATGCATAAAAACTGTGACAATATCTGAGCAGATAAGTCTGAAGTACTCGCCTCCAATGTCGGTGCTAGTAACGAAGAGAATCTCCCGTCCATAATTATATCCGCAGTAAGAAAATCAATCAGTGTCCTGATTACCTACGCCTCGTCCTTGCTTGCTCCGATCCAAGCAAACCCTAGCTCCGCAAGAAGATCAATCCCGATCAGCCTCAGCTCCGAGCTAAACCTTTTCCCCCAAACCCTCCAATCGAGTGTCGAGACTCATGTGCTCGCGATCCCTTCAACCCGTTGATCTGAGACCTCAAATCTACCCAACCAATGCCGCCCTAATCCAAGCTAAACAAAGAAGAAGAGATGCGGAGAACTCGACCGCTTGGTTTCGCCGATCGCCCATAGGGTGAAGCGGAACGGAGAAGAAGAGGAAAAAGGAAAGGGGAAAGGGTTCGCGATATGTGTGTGTGTGTGTGTGTCAAATGTCTACTTCCGGAGTCCATAACATTTGATTTTGGTATCAGAACGAGACATTCTTGGGTTTGAATCGAAATCCATTCAAAGATCTACATTTGTTACCATGTGAAACTTATAACGGTACATGTTTCGAGCTCAAAAAAAATATCATTTAAAGTTTTTTAAGCAGGATCAATGAGTTTCGATCCACTTATGAACATACAGAGCTTTAGTCGCACTCATTCCAAATGTTATAAGTTTTTAAATTGTCTTGGAGTCTATATGTATTAGGAGATATCAGCTTGAAGTCATTTACTATAATGATCAGAAAGTTTTCAAAATTTATGATTTTAAAACAATTAATGAATACATATAATTTATCATAAGGATGTCAGAATGAGTATAAACATCATAATAATCTCTATTATACTATCCTCTTGCATTACACGTCAACTATTAAAAAAATCAAATTTTATAGATTTATTAATGAATTTCAGTCAAAATCCATTAATATATAAAGAGCTCTAATTAGACTCATTCCAAATGTTATATATTTCTGAAGTGACTCAGAGTTCGAATATGTCATTTTTTATATTTTTTAAAAATCAATATCACAACGACGTTGATGTTAAGTTATAGTGTTGATTTTTAAACACCGACACCATGACAGTGTTATAATTAATCCGTGATGTTGATTTATAAAGATTATCACCTGAATTATTGTTGTATGCACAAAGAAAAGAAAAGAGAGGAAAATTATTATATGCAAAAGAAAAGGTGAATGAAAAAATCAGCTTTGACAGAAGGATAAAACAAAAAAAAAGATGCACCTTTTAGGCATTCTAAAATTTAGGTTTTTTAGGCATTCTTAGGTGTGCCTCTTGATCGATCTCGAATCTTAGGACATCTTCAATTTCTAAATGAGTTTTTTTTATTATTCCAATATGCGACGTCAATAATATGAAACCTTATTGAAGCATCTTCAATAATTAGGGCTTTAAATGTATTTTTTGTGATCCAATTCATAGCATGAATTACATATTACATCAATTTCAAAACAAAAGATTAAGTTTTAATTTTCACTACTGATCTAGACTACCAATCTTAGACCTCACTTGTATAATAGTTCAAAACTTTGTATTTAGCTTTTTTTTATTGCACCATCCGGGAAATTGTGAACGAACCATTATACTTTTTACTACACCATAGCTTTTTTTTTTTTGAGCACCTACAGGTAAGACGTCTGGCTGCTTGCATGATATATCAGAGGTCTTAGGTTCGAGAGTCGTCAATCGCACACGGGATAAAAATCTGATCTGCTGGCTTAAATTCTCTCGGCCCCAGACGCCTTACCCCACCAGTAAAAATCATGATTTATCTTTTCTGGACACTTATGGGGTCGGGATTAGGGAGCCGCTATGGTGACGATTTCACTTATTTTTTTATTTTTTCATTGTAGCACCACTTTAGGCACGAAGGTTCTTTTGTTCCCGGAGGTATCTCCGTGCCTAGCTTGTTGGTGCCTTCCATTATCTCCTCCGAAGAACAACCAAAAAAGTGAAATTATGAAAGGCAGAAAGATGCTTGCATTCCCGTGGACGGCGCCGCCCATGACTCGTGCCTTGCCGGAAAGTTCAGGCGGCAGGATCTGCAAGCAATTTCAGCAGCAATAACTCTCCATCACATGCTAGCTAGCTTGCTAGCTAGCTCTGGAGAGGACATTTAAGTTAAAATTGCGGCTAGGGGAAAAGGCAGCAACAGCTTGTGACTATCTAACTGTGTTGAAAGTTTTGTCGAAGGTGCCCTAGCTCAGCCATGAATGCCGCATGCCCTCACAGTCTAATTTCTTCACTGGCAGTGATGCCACGAGGACTCCGAAAGAGTTTCCCACTCTCTCAACCTTCAGATGCTCAACTACCGTTCCTCTTCAATTCGGCATTTATTTGTTTTAATCACGATCATTACTAACTTCCGTAGCCGAATTCTCATGTTCAGAATGTTGAATTTTGATTGAAATTTCAAATCTATTGGAAAACCTTTAGTCCTACATTGCTAAGCCAAAGGAGATGGAAGGCCTTATATATCAAGTCATTCCTATAATGCTTAGATGGCTTAGGGGGACCTACACGCATGCGCGGGTTGAACCCAAACCAGGTGGTTTCAGGGGGTCTGGGCCAGAAATCCATAAACCGGGCGCGACGCACGCGATTATCGCGCGCAGGGGGGGGTGCAAATCCCCAGCCCGTGAGCCTCGCGCTTGCAGGCGGCGCGGTTTGGTTTTTTCTTTCCTTTTATTTATTTATTTTTATTCCTGTTTTTTTGAGAAATCGCGTCCCCTTCTTTCTGGCGCTCGACGCGACTCCTCGTGGTCGCTGGTCGCGATTCCTAAAGGGAAGAGGCAAAGGTTTGCCTCTTCAGATCTATAAAAGGAGAAGGAAAGAAGAAGCAATTCACTCACTGCTTCTTCTCCTTTCTCTCTGAACGAGATCTGAGCGAGAATCTCCTTTCTCTCTGAGCAATTCTCGATTCTTTCCTCTTCGTTTTCTTTTTTTTTTTTTTGGGTCTTGAGGCTTCGCCTAGTGCGATCTGAGGTTGTCTCCGAGGGCAGCGTTCGTTTTGGAGTGCACCTACGAACGTAGCGTGGTTGTCGGATCTTGGGGGAGTTTTGCCGGGAGCCTTTGCACCGTAGGGCGGCAATCAATTCTCTAAAGACAGTCGGCACGCCGGCGCTTCAACCGGAGGATAACGATTTCCTAACCCTGCTTATTCATTTACTGTCTATTGCATGCTGCCTGATTTTATTGGTGCAAATATATTACTGATTTTAGTGCTATATTAACAACAATTTTAGAGAATTGATTGTAAGCATCAATAGACATGATGAATAATAGGGTAGTTGGGTCTGATGAGGCTAGCGCCAGACCTGAAAGATTTTTTGGGCAGAACTTTAGGCGTTGGCAACAACGCATGAAGTTCTGGCTTACCACGCTAGGGCTATTCTCTGTCATAGAAACAGATCCTCCTTCACCTGATGAAGAGGAACCTGGCCGAAGTGCTGCCTTAGAGAGGTTTAAGTCAAGGGATTATCTCTGCCATGGGAGAATCCTGTCTGCCCTCTCAGACGCACTTTTTGATGTGTACTGCTCAACCTCTTCGGCCAAGGAATTGTGGAAATCCTTGGATAAAAAATATAACTCCGAAGATTCTGGTTTAGAAAAGTACACCGTGGCAAAGTTCCTAAACTTCAAAATGGTTGAAGGAAAATCTGTAGTTGAGCAGACCCATGAATTTCAAGTTCTGATTCATGGTCTTGCTGAAGGAGATATGCTACTACCCGAAAAATTTCAGGTCTTGTCTATCATTGAGAAGTTGCCTCCGAGTTGGGAAGATTTTGGCATGACTCTTAAACATAGGAGAGGTCAAATCTCTTTAGAAGATTTGATGATTGCCTTAAATATCGAGGAAGAACATCGGAAGCAACATAAAGATGATAATAAGACAATACCTATAGAATTTGCTCCAAAGGCAAATGTAGTGGTCTCTTCTGACAAGAACAAATTCAAAAACCAAAAGAACAAAATGAAACCCAAACCAAAGGTTCAGAAGAAGCATGGGACTAGGCCGTGCTGGGCTTGTGGACAAGTTGGACATTTTGCCAAATTCTGTCCTGAACGGAAGGACAAGAAGAAAAACCAAGGCAATACGTCCAACACCAAGGCACAAGCAAATGTTGTGACTGCTAATGCCGACACCAGCGATAGGTTTGTTACCTTTAACCCCGAACTAAATTTGATCTATCAACCTAATGAGTGGTTGGTTGATACAGGTGCTAATGTGCACTGTTGTGCTGATCGCTCTGCCTTCCTTACTTATCAGGTAATTGAAGGCACTTCCGTGACCATGGGGAACCATTCTGCAGCTAGGGTGCTTGGGATAGGACAAGTTGACCTGAGGTTCACCTCTGGAAAGGTCCTGTCACTGCATGAAGTGCATCATGTTCCAGCAGTCCGTCGGAATCTGATTAGCGGGTCAAATCTAGTTCGTGTTGGTTACGAATTGAACTTTAAATGTAATAAAGTTGTAATATTACATTTAGGAACCTTTATTGGAAAGGGTTACCTTAATGAAGGATTATTTAAACTCAATGTAGAAAATGTAACTTTGAATAAATCTAATGATGTTGGTTGTTCTTATAACATTGAATCTTATGATGTATGGCATGATAGATTAGGACATGTTAATTTTCAAACTGTAAAAAGAATGATGAATCTTGACATGATTCCTAAGCATACCATAAATGATAAGAAAAAATGTGAAATTTGTGTGCAATATAAACAGCCCCGAAAACCCTTCAAATCAGTTGATAGAAATTCTGATATTTTAGAATTAATTCATACTGATTGTTGTGAGTTTAACGGTGTAATAACGAGAGACCATAAAAGGTATTTCATTACCTTCATTGATGATCACTCTCGTTATTGTTATGTTTATTTGCTAAAAACCAAGGATGAAGCTTTAGATAAACTTATGGTTTTTAAATCTGAAGCCGAAAACCAAACGAATAAAACCATTAAGAGGTTAAGGTCTGATAGGGGCGGAGAGTTTACCTCGAATCTGTTTCAGAAATTTTGTCAAAATTCAGGTATAATTCACGAGGTGACTGCTCCATATAGTCCTCAATCAAATGGTGTAGCAGAACGAAAAAATCGAACCCTTGAAGATATGATCAATTCCATGTTAGGAAGTTCTGGGTTACCCAACTTCATGTGGGGGGAGGCTCTATACACTGCATGTCATGTGTTAAATAGGGTCCCAATGAAGTCAAGGGATAAAAGCCCATATGAGCTTTGGAAAGGTCGGAAAACAAGTTTGAAATACCTTAAAGTGTGGGGGTGCCTTGCAAAGGTACTAGTACCTGAACACAGAAGGAAGAAACTTGGTCCAAAGACCGTAGATGGTATCTTCTTAGGTTATGCTCAAAATAGTATTGCATATAGATTTCTGATTATTAAATCAGAAATTCCTGGAATAGATGCAAATACTATTGTAGAGCTTCGCGATGCTACATTTTTTGAGGATATATTTCCTATGAAGATGAGAACACCTCAGTCCATTTCTAGTATTCCTACTAGAGATGAGCCTGCTTCCGTAGATGTCCCATTATCCGTAGTGAGTGCACCTTCCTCAAGTCACTCTAGACTAGATGAATCTAGTGAGTGTACAGAACTGAGAAGGAGCAAGAGACAACGTGTCTCTACGGATTTAGGCCAAGACTTTATCACCTATAATATAGAAGGTGACCCTGTGACATATAGAGATGCTATGGCTTCTCCTGAAGCTAAGCACTGGAAAGAGGCCACTAAAAGTGAAATGGACTCTATTATCTCTAATGCCACTTGGGAGTTAGTAGATTTACCTCCTGGTTGTACCACCATAGGATGTAAATGGGTGTTTAAGAGAAAACTAAAACCTGATGGGTCAGTAGATAAATTCAAAGCACGCCTAGTTGCTAAGGGATTCAAACAAAAAGAAGGGATTGACTATTTTGACACTTATTCTCCTGTTACCAGAATTACTACAATCCGAGTGTTAATAGCATTGGCATCCATATATCATCTTGAGGTCCATCAAATGGATGTCAAAACGGCATTCCTTAATGGTGATCTTGAAGAAGAGATATATATGGATCAGCCAGAGGGATATGTAGCTTCTGGAAGTGAGAATAAAGTCTGTAAGTTAGTTAAATCTCTATATGGTTTGAAGCAAGCCCCAAAGCAATGGCATGAAAAATTTGATAGTGCTATGCTATCGTTTGGCTTTGAAATTAATGACTCTGACAAATGTGTATATACTAAACTGAAAGGCGATAGATGTATTATTTTATGTTTATATGTAGATGATATTTTATTGTTTGCATCTGACCTTTCAATTATTAACGAGACCAAGGCTCTCTTAAGTGGTAAGTTTGATATGAAGGATATGGGTTGTGCTGATTTGATTTTAGGGCTGAAGTTGACTCGCTCAACTGATGGAATAGCAATTTCTCAGGCACACTATGTTGAGAAAGTGTTGGAGAAATATGGCTATAGCCACATAAAATCTGTAGTCACACCCTATAATCCTTCAAAGACTCTCCACAAGAATAAGAGTGGCGTGGCTGTGTCTCAATTAAGATATTCCCAAATAATTGGTAGTCTAATGTATTTGGCAAATTGTTCTAGACCTGATATTTCGTTTGCTATAACTAAATTGAGCAGGTTTACCAGCTGTCCGGACAGAACGCATTGGGATGCATTAGACAGAGTACTCAGATATCTAAAAGGAACTATATCCTTGGGCTTGCAGTATGGGAGATTCCCTGCAGTCCTGGAGGGATATAGTGATGCCAGTTGGATAGCTGACACTGCTGAGTGTAAAGGCGTTACTGGTTATGTCTTTACACTTGGAGGCGGTGCAGTTGCTTGGAGGTCTGTTAAACAGACGATTATATCCCGTTCTACATCTGAGGCAGAATTGTGTGCTTTGGATACCACAGTAACTGAAGCAGATTGGCTTAAGGGTCTTCTGTCTGAAATTCCCTTGATGATTAAGCCAATACCTTCTATTTCAGTACACTGTGATAATCAAACAACAATAGCTCAGATTAGAAGCTCCAAGTATAACCAGAAACAGAAGAGACATGTACGAATCAGATTGAAGTCTGTTCGTGAGCTAGTGTCTCTCGGAGTGGTGTCATTGGACTTTGTAAGTTCAAAAGACAATATTGCTGATCCACTCACAAAAGGACTTGATTCTGAGAAAATCAAGAGATCCAGTAAGGGAATGGGACTGAGGCCTATTCTGGTTTCATCTATAGCGGCAACCCAACCTATCTGATTGGAGATCCCAAGAAGTAGGTTCAATGTGGTATAAACAAGCTATAAGGGTGAATCGTAAGCATAAATTGATTGAGATATAATCTCAAAGTCTCTTCCCTGGATAGATGCTTGACTGCTAGTAAGGATGAGCTTAAGGCTCTTAATGAGTTCAAGGTCTTTATGACAGGATACTTGCAGTACATCCTTGGAGAACTTACCTATGTAAGTGTAACTGTGAGGCCGCAGTGTGGGGGGTCTGGGCAACTCTCCTTAACACTTATGAAACAAGATTCGGTGGCATGGCCGTAATGCACCAACCCAGAAGGATTCAACCGTCGCCTGTGATGAGTTGTTGCCAATTGATTTTTACATTTTAAAGGTTTAAGTTCAAGACTTAGTTCACTTCAAACCTGTGTGAATAAGATTGGTTTACTTAGGTGAAAATTCAAACCGGAAGGTATTTTCACTGAAAGCTCATTACGACAAAGCCTCAAGACCTGTTTTGTTATTTATTAGAATTTGAAATTTGTGGGGGATTGTTGAATTTTGATTGAAATTTCAAATCTATTGGAAAACCTTTAGTCCCACATTGCTAAGCCAAAGGAGATGGAAGGCCTTATATATCAAGTCATTCCTATAATGCTTAGATGGCTTAGGGGGACCTACACGCATGCGCGGGTTGAACCCAAACCAGGTGGTTTCAGGGGGTCTGGGCCAGAAATCCATAAACCGGGCGCGACGCACGCGATTATCGCGCGCAGGGGGGGTGCAAATCCCCAGCCCGTGAGCCTCGCGCTTGCAGGCGGCGCGGTTTGGTTTTGCAGATTTCGGTTCGGTTTGATTCCTAAACTAATTGGTTTGGTTTTATTTTTTCTTTCCTTTTATTTATTTATTTTTATTCCTGTTTTTTTGAGAAATCGCGTCCCCTTCTTTCTGGCGCTCGACGCGACTCCTCGTGGTCGCTGGTCGCGATTCCTAAAGGGAAGAGGCAAAGGTTTGCCTCTTCAGATCTATAAAAGGAGAAGGAAAGAAGAAGCAATTCACTCACTGCTTCTTCTCCTTTCTCTCTGAACGAGATCTGAGCGAGAATCTCCTTTCTCTCTGAGCAATTCTCGATTCTTTCCTCTTCGTTTTCTTTTTTTTTTTTTTTGGGTCTTGAGGCTTCGCCTAGTGCGATCTGAGGTTGTCTCCGAGGGCAGCGTTCGTTTTGGAGTGCACCTACGAACGTAGCGTGGTTGTCGGATCTTGGGGGAGTTTTGCCGGGAGCCTTTGCACCGTAGGGCGGCAATCAATTCTCTAAAGACAGTCGGCACGCCGGCGCTTCAACCGGAGGATAACGATTTCTTAACCCTGCTTATTCATTTACTGTCTATTGCATGCTGCCTGATTTTATTGGTGCAAATATATTACTGATTTTAGTGCTATATTAACAACACAGAATTGCTTAATTGAGAATGCCATTATTGACCTCAGATTAAAACTATTCAGATTTCCACAACCTCCTCAATCTGTGGACTAGCTACAAACTGACGACGACAATCATAAACAGCTTCCTCGACGTGTGCATTGACGGGGCTCATGCAAACTGTGTGGCTGACACGGCCGGTTTCTTGACGTTTGAGATTCGCTGCCTGTCTCTAGACAGAGAACAACGATTTTGGCAAACAACGATCAGAGATCGCAGAATAAATCTAACTTCATTAGCCAACGAGGAGCAGAGATTGGAAGAAAAGGAGCAGTAGTGGGACATCACCCTCTGTTTAGCCAATCAACAGTGTGCAATTTCAATTTGAACTAATTCATTAGAATGACGCCCTCTAAGTCAGTGTCTTGACAAGTAAAGAAAGAAACATACCAAGAATTTAAAATGACACAATTCTCATCGTCGAACAGTCGCCAATTAATTATTGAGCAGATTGAGTAAACTCGAGCCAGCTGAATTGATCTAATCTAGAAATTCCAACAATATTTAGCATATCAATATGTTTGTCACAAACTCGGGTCAAGATGGTTGTTTAAGCGCAGTAAATGTAATGGCAACCCAACCCATTCATTCCATGTCTCTATCTCGAGTCTATATGGCTAGCTAGCTACCTTAATGCACCACCACCACCTCCTCCTCCTCCTCCTCTTTCAAGAGAAAACCGCCAGTCTCTCCCGAAGCAATTAATCTTACGTCTGAAGATGGAGAACGTCCACAGGGAAGAAGAGGACGAAGAAGGCAAAGCCAGCAGCGGCGGCGGCGGCAATAACAGCAACAACAACAGTAAGGAGATCAAGAAGGTGCCGTTCCTGAAGCTCTTCTCCTTCGCCGACAACTGGGACTACTTGCTGATGGCCGTCGGCTCCCTCGGCGCCTGCGTCCACGGCGCCTCCGTCCCCGTCTTCTTCATCTTCTTCGGCAAACTCATCAACATCATCGGCCTCGCCTTCCTCTTCCCCACCACCGTCTCCCATCGCGTCGCCATGGTCATTAATTACTTAAACAACCACACGAACCGCCTGTCTGTTTATCGATTCCATCTCTCCGTTCACTGATCAACTACTAAATTCCTCGGCATGCAGTACTCATTGGATTTCGTATATCTGGGCATTGCGATATTATTCTCTTCGTGGGCAGGTAATTTCTCTTCCATTTATATGTTTAGTTTTCACTAGCCTAATGGCCGGCGACACAGAGGTGGCGTGTTGGATGCACACCGGCGAGAGACAGGCGGCGAAGATGAGGCTAGCCTATCTCCGGTCCATGCTGGAGCAGGACATTGCTCTGTTCGACACGGAGGCGTCCACCGGCGAAGTCATCGCCGCCATCACCAGCGACATCATCGTCGTGCAGGACGCCATCTCAGAGAAGGTACGCACGTAATTAAGTTGCTTTCTCTCAATCAATAGAACCAATAAAAGAGAGTAGTTGAGAGTTGGGAGGTGGCGTTGGAGATCAATCAATGCCTTCGTTTGTCGAATTAAATGCTCTGTCTATTTTTCGTTGTTTGTTTTTTTGACATTTCCATTGTTCATGTTGGTACTTATTAAACTCTCAATTTTTGTGAGACTATTCCAACCAAATTCCAGCTATAGCTCCCTCCTCGATATCAGAAACTTGAGGTACAGGAACATCCCTTTCAGTTTCAGAATAAACAATGATAATAACAATAATAATAGAAGAAAATTTCAACACAATTCTGTCACTTGGGTCTTGTGTTTCCATTGTTAATGTCCACGCTTATAATCCAACTGATAAACGAGAGCTAGCCTTTAATATCACAGAAACCGGTCCTTGTCAAATGGAGTCGGAGATCGAAAACGGTCCGACCGGAGACAGACCGAGTTGGAACGGGCCGGTTAAAAGGGAAGGTACAATGAGAGGGTGAGTGGTTGGTGTTCGAATTAAATTTTTGATCACAGAAAAGGGGAGGGGGTTTTTAATTCGGTGGGTCCTTCGACGTTCGGACCCATTATTTATTGCTCGCCCATTAAATTACCACCGCCACCGCCCGCCATCATGCAACCACTCAGAGACTTTCCGGACCCCGAAACGGCCGTGATTGGACGGATGGCATCGGCCAGCGGTTTAATTTGACTGGTTAATTCTGATTTGTGCGGGGCTCAATCTAGAGACCATTGGAGATTAGATTTGGTATGGCCCGCAGGTCATGTCCAACCGGTTATTATTAAATATTATAATGATGTTTATTATAGAAAATGTTTCCACCTTAATTAGGTTTTGGCCTCACTCAACTTTGATGGAACTACATCATACTCAGATTTTAATGTAGATTTAGACCATTAATTTAATTTAAATAGATCAAATAACTATAAAATTTTACATTTTTATTATAAAATTTAAATAAAAAAGTAAAATAAAGTTTAAATAGAATATAAAATAAAAAAAGTCATTAAACGAGATGATATTTAATAGAGGAATGAAAGTACCAAAGAAAATAAAATATTAAATAATTTACAACATTATTTAATATGATATTGAAATGAAAAAAAAAATCTAATAAGAGATTAAGTATTCTTGTTCTTTTATATAAGAATAAATATATAAAATTGTGTAAACTATAAAAATATTAAGCTAATGAGTAACACTATGAAATTTTGAGAAAAAAATAGAAAAAAAATTAAGGAAGAAGATCATTATGACCAACAATCAATTTGAACCCATACTTAGCTTAGAAGGTGGGCAAAAAAAGTTATACATTTTCTCAAGTAATTAACATGAAATGTATAGAGAGTAAAAACAAGCACCACATATTATATTTATTAACTTAGAAAAAGTTTATGATACAGTCCAAAAAAATTATATGGAGAATTTTAGAAAAAAATATTAGCATAACATATATCGAACTAATTAAGGATAAGTATGATAATATAATAATCAAAGTGAAGACTTCAGACGGATTAACTGAAGCATTTTCAATAAAAATATAGTTGCATCAAGGATAAGCAAAAAGTTCTTATCTTTTTAAACGATCATGAATGAACTCACTAGAGACATTTAAGATAATTATCATGGTACATGTTTTTTGAGCAAAGTTCTTATCTTTTTAAACGATCATGAATGAACTCACTAGAGAAATTTAAGATAATTATCATGGTACATGTTTTTTGCAGATGCTATTATTTTGGTAGATGAGACAGGTGAAGGAGCAAATGCTAAATTAGAATCTTGATAGAAATACTAGAAGTGAAAGATTTTAGAGTTAGTAGAGTAAAGATAGAATATATAGAATTTAAGTTTATCAATATTATATGCAATTATTAAGATAAGAGATGACGAATCGTCTAGAATTGAGAGTTTGAGTATTTAGAATAATTTTTACAAAACAATGGAGGGATTGAGAAAAATATTATACATAAAATACAAGTAGAATTGTTAAAATGGATGAGAGCGTTAGGTGTTTTATGTGATCGTAAAGTATCTTTGAAATTCAAAGAAAAGTTTTATGAAACGATGATTTGATTTACTATGTTATATATATGATATTGAATATTGGACTATAACTTGAGCACATGAGCAGAAGTTGAAAGTTGTAGAAATGAGGATGTTAAGGTGGATATGTAGACATATAAGATTGGATAGAATAAGAAATGAGACCATTAGAGAGAAAGTCAGAGTTGTATCTATTAATGGAAAACTCTGACACACGTTTAAGATAATGTGGACACATATTTAAACGACCAATAAATGCTCTAATTAAGTGATATGAAATTATGATAAATACGTACATTAAATAAGGAATAAGAAGACAAAAAAAGATTTGATTAGTAATAATAAAATAAGATAAATTATATTTAAATATAGATGATTATATAATAAAGAATATAACCTAATGAGATAAAATAAGGAAAATTCCCAATGAAAGACTTTTTTTTTGGGTTCACTCCTCTTATGGTGTTTTAATTTTTTTTACTCCCTAATCCCACTTTTCTACACCTTAATACTAAGAAAAATCCCCAATAAAAAGATTTTTTTTAGGTTCACTCCTGTTATGGCGTTTTAGTTTTTTTTCACTACCTAATCCCTCTTTTCTACTCCCTAATACTTTTTGTATTAGGGAGTAAAAAAGAGGATTAGAGAGTGAAAACAAACAAAACCTTATGCGAGAGAGTGAACCCAAATAAAAGTTTTGCATGGAGGATTTTTAAAAAAATTTCCCAAAAAATATCCATATAACTAACTCTAATATTACCTCAGCTGAATTAATTTTTGTCATGTTTTGGTTAATTTCTTTTTAGATTTGCTCTTTTTTTTACTAGTTTTCCTTTTGTACATTTGTCAATCTCTAATAGCCCACCCTTGCACTGGAGTGGGCTATTGAGATGCCTTATTCTCAGCTACGTACCCTATTTCTTGTAGAGTATACCAAGTTTGACCATGCAATACATTCCCTTTGTTTTAGATTTTGATTAAAGTATGGCATGAACTGCAAAGCAGGTTGGGAACTTCATGCACTATATCAGCAGATTTATCGCGGGTTTCGCAATTGGTTTTGCCAGCATCTGGCAGATCAGTCTCGTCACACTATCCATAGTGCCACTGATAGCCATTGCCGGTGGAATCTACGCATACATTGCCACCGGTCTCATTGCTCGAGTCAGGAAATCGTATGTCAAGGCTGGAGAAATAGCTGAGGAGGTACCATTTTTCCTGTTTATTCATTGCTGTAGCTTGCCCTTGTCGACCTTTGTTTGATTACTGATCTAAATGAAAAGTTCACGAGCTAGGCTTTGTTTAGTTAATCAGTCGAGCGCTTTTGATGATGCAGGTGATTGGTAATGTACGAACAGTGCAGGCATTCGTAGGGGAGGAGAAGGCTGTTAAGTTGTATAGAAGTGCATTGATCAATACTTACAAGTACGGGAGGAAGGGTGGGTTGGCTAAGGGACTTGGCCTTGGTTCCATGCACTGCGTCCTCTTGCTCTCCTGGGCTTTGCTAGTGTGGTTCACTAGTATTGTCGTCCATAAGAACATAACAAATGGAGGAGAATCCTTCACCACCATGCTCAATGTCGTTATTGCCGGACTGTAAGTTAATTTCTTCTAGCTATTCAGAGTGATTATTTTCTTTGTCGTTGCTTAACTGATATGTCATAAGGACTGTTTTTCATATTTCTTCGACAGATCTTTAGGCCTGGCAGCACCCAATATTTCCACATTTTTGAGAGCTAGGACTGCTGCATACTCCATTTTTGAGATGATTGAGAGAAACACAGCCAACAAAGCAAGCGCGAAGACAGGGCGCAAGCTTCACAGCGTGAACGGGCACATCAAGTTTGTGAATGTTCAGTTTAGTTATCCATCACGTCCTGATGTTCTCATCTTCAGTAGACTTAATCTAGACATACCATCCGGGAAGATTGTTGCACTAGTTGGTGGGAGTGGTTCAGGAAAGAGCACAGTCATTTCATTGATCGAGCGGTTCTATGAGCCCCTCTCTGGGGAGATCTTGTTGGATGGGCATAACATCAAGGATTTAGATCTCAGGTGGCTCAGGCAGCAAATTGGATTGGTTAATCAGGAGCCTGCCCTTTTCGCAACAAGCATCCGAGAGAACATACTGTATGGAAAGGATGATGCTTCCTTCGACGAGATAACACACGCTGCAAAGCTTTCAGAGGCCATTAATTTCATCAACCAACTACCTGAACGATACGATACGCAGGTGATCCTGATTCTTTTCACCTTTCTTCCTCTGAATCAATTGTTCAAGCTTATTGTATGATTATATATGTTCCAGGTCGGTGAGCGAGGGATCCAGTTGTCAGGTGGGCAGAAGCAGCGAATTGCCATATCGAGAGCTATTCTGAAGAACCCATCTATCCTTCTCCTCGACGAGGCCACAAGTGCACTCGATGCAGAATCCGAGAAGAGCGTGCAGGAGGCTCTTGACAGGGTCATGATAGGCCGAACTACCATAGTTGTGGCTCATAGGCTTTCCACTATAAGGAATGCAGACATCATTGCCGTCGTGCAGGGTGGAAAGATTGTGGAGACTGGGACTCATGAGCAGCTCATAGTCGAACCCAGCAGTGTCTATGCATCACTTATCAAGCTCCAAGAGTCAGTTTCTCAGCATCGACCATTGTTATCCGACGGCGCGACTATGGGACGCCCTCTAAGGTAAACAATATTGATCATGTTTGATTTTCTTTTTCTGTTGGGCTACACTGACGTGTTCGATCAATCTATCCAGTATAAAATATTCTAGAGAGCTATCTGGGGGACACGCAAGCTTTGGAACTAGCTTCAGATCCGATAAAGAATCTGTGAGCCGTCATGTCCCGGAAGGAAATGATCTAACAAAAACAAAGGCCGTGTCTTTGAAAAAAATGTATTCCATGGTTGGTCCTGATTGGATGTTTGGATTGTTTGGCACTATAGGCGCTTTTGTTGCTGGTGCCCAAATGCCGTTGTTTGCACTTGGAGTTACTCAAGCTCTTGTTTCCTACTACATGGGTTGGGAGGCCACCCAAAGAGAAATCAAGAAGATTGCACTGTTGTTTTGTGGTGGATCTGTCGTCACTGTAATTTTTCATGTTATTGAGCACCTCAACTTTGGCATCATGGGCGAAAGGCTAACTCTTCGAGTGCGAGAGAGAATGTTTGGAGGTAGATTTCTTGCCCAGTATTTATTTATTTATTTTTATTATCATTGAAAGGCTAACTCTCACATCGTTGATTACTGTTTGTCAGCAATACTAAGAAATGAGATTGGTTGGTTTGATGATGTGAACAATACCAGTGCTATGTTGTCATCTCGGCTCGAGACAGATGCTACTCTGCTGCGAACCATAGTTGTGGATCGTTCAACAATCCTCTTGCAGAATGTTGGAATGATAGTGACCTCATTGATCATTGCCTTCTTATTGAATTGGCGTGTGACTCTGGTGGTTTTAGCCACATATCCTTTGATGGTCAGTGGGCATATCAGTGAGGTACGTACACCTTTTTCTTCAGTTGCAGTCAGCGTCGATGACGCTCATCACTATTTCTCTTTCGTATGCTGATTTGCAGAAGTTATTCATGAGTGGATTTGGAGAAAATTTAAACAAGAGTTACCTCAAAGCAAACATGCTTGCTGCTGAGGCCGTGAGCAATATTCGCACGGTGGCTGCCTTCTGCTCGGAACAAAAAGTCATCGACCTCTATTTGAAAGAGTTGAAGGGTCCATCCAAGAGATCTTTCCGACGCGGGCAAGCCGCCGGCATCTTCTTTGGTGTTTCACAGTTCTTCCTGTTCGCCTCATATGGGCTTGCTCTGTGGTAAGTTGGTACAACACCTCACCAAACGCCGGCGATTTTTGTGGATTTCAGTTCTTCGAACATGATTCTTGATCCGTATAGATCTATTCACTTGGCAGGTATGGGTCAGTCCTCATGGGCAAAGGGCTTGCCAGCTTCAAGTCGGTGATGAAATCATTCATGGTGCTCATAGTGACTGCATTAGCCATGGGAGAGACTTTGGCTCTGGCCCCGGACCTCATCAAGGGCAATCAAATGGTAGCTTCTGTTTTTGAGTTGCTGGACAGAAAGACCGAGGTGCCATCAGACGTCGGAGAAGATGTGGGAAAGGTCGAAGGATCCATCGAAATGAAGGGAGTCCAATTCTGTTATCCTTCAAGGCCAGATGTCGTAATCTTCCGGGGGTTTGATCTGAGAGTTAAGGCTGGCAAAAGCATGGCACTGGTCGGGATGAGTGGATCCGGCAAGAGCACCGTGCTGGCTCTGATACTGCGATTCTACGAACCGACCGCCGGAAAAGTTTTGATCGATGGTAATCTGAATAATTATATATCTATTTCCTTCCTTTTCCTAGATTGAATGCTCTGTATATTGTTTTGCAGGTAAAGACATCAAGAAACTTAAGCTGAAGGAGCTCAGGAAGCACATTGGCCTGGTTCAACAAGAACCCGTCCTCTTCGCGACGACGATCCACGAGAACATCCTGTACGGTAAGGACGGCGCCACCGAAGCAGAGATCATCGAGGCCGCGAAACTCGCGAACGCCCACGCCTTCATCAGCGCTCTCCCAGACGGCTACTCGACCAAGGTCGGCGAGCGAGGAATCCAACTGTCCGGCGGCCAGAAGCAGCGCATCGCGATCGCCCGCGCCATCATAAAGAATCCCGCCATCTTGCTGCTCGACGAGGCCACGAGCGCGCTCGACGTCGAGTCGGAGCGCGTGGTCCAGCACGCGCTGGACCGAGTGATGAAGAGCCGCACCACCGTCATGGTGGCGCACAGGCTTTCCACCATCCGCAACGCCGATGTGATCTCGGTGCTGGAAGACGGCAAGATCATTGAGCAGGGGAGCCATGCCTCTCTGGTCGAGAAGAAGGATGGGGCATACTTCAAGCTCATTAGCTTGCAGCAGCAGAAGCAGTAGCAGCAGTCGCGGAATCAGCTATCGAAGTCAACGAGATCGTCAAACAAAGTAATAATATAATAATAATAAAGTTCGTAGTGCAGGATTAAATTTGATTGAGACACAGGCAAAAAATGTGATTATTATATTTAATTTGCGTCAAATTAATACTATTGTCGATATAAAAGGATAACTGCAACCTGATATTTACATTTCGATGCGATTGTTATGTGGTGAAATATGTAGATCATACTGATGGTCATTTATCTTAAGATGCACTTGGAGAAATATGATTCAGATCATACCCTAATCGAGATCACGCATTTGTTGTTTACTGGCTGCAGGTCCCTCGGGCTCATGGTTTGTTTGGTATCTTATAATTATTGAATCGTACAGAATCCCTAATTTAGGGATTTCAATCTTATAAAATATGAATTTTAAATTTATGGCATCTAAAATTTATAATTATATTTTTGTAAATATTTGATTAAAATAAGAGTTTTAGTTTGACAGGTTGGAATTTTAGTTTGGGTGAGCCCAATAGAGCAATCTAATTGATATTTGATCGTGAGCTTAATTGATGGATATCAATTTTATACGTATGATCCCGACCTTGTCTGTGGATTGGGGCATAGGTCAGGCCCATCGGCCAGCCTGGCGCCAGAAAGACTTAGTAGATAGGTCAGCAGCAGAATAGACGGGTAGGTCCCCGCACTCGCAAGCCCCTCCAAGGAAAGGAGGGAGGGTGGGGTTTTGCGGGCCACTGATAAGGGCGGCAGGGCTGGGCTGGGCTGTCCTCCCACCGTCCAACTAGACAAACTCCTGGTTGTCCACACTCCTCGACCCTACACCGACCTAGAGCGGGGTCGGGCGCCACAGTCAGGCGAGTAGCTATCTATACTCTTTTCTCCTGCATCACACAGACTCGGTGTCCAACTTGGATCAGAAAAGCAGCTCACGGTAACCCCCGACCCAGGACGTACCCTGCGCTCCCTCTTTACCAGTCGGACGCGTGGCTACCCACGCTCACTGGTCCTTACCCGACTCGGTCCTCAGCACTCGGACCCGCCAGTCGGCGCTCGGGGTATGAGTTGTCCCGCCCCTACTCCCCCTCACATCATTACATCCAAGATATGACCCTGCTAACGGGGTTCCTTATGCCTTATACACCTCTGACATCCTTGCGCGGTTAATCCACTCATCCAGTACCCTCGTACTGCTCGAGCACCCCGCGTTATGCCACGCCGCTCTTCAATGCTCCATACGAGCTGACAGCTACCACACTCTTGTCCTGTCAGTACAAACAAGGGTTGTCAGCTCCCCCAGTTATATAAGCTTGGCACTCCCCCTACCGCAGGTACGCGCGCGCGAGTTCTCGCATCCCTTGCCTCATTTCAATTCAGTTTCCACTCATCTGTCCGGGGAGACTGACTTGACCGTTGGAGTGTCTGACCGGAGATTTCCCCGACGGGTTTACCGACGGTCGCTGTTTTGCAGGGACGTGGCAAGGCGCGATCCTCACCCAGCCACCTCGTCGGCTCGTGTCACCCGGGAGGCCCGTCTGGCCCATGGGATTGCCACCCCACTTCGTAACAGGATCAACGTAAAAATCTTTTAATCTGTTTCCGTTATTGTTAATGGGCTAATAATGAAAATGACTACCATAGGTATAGGATAGTGTTTGAGGATTGGAATAAAAATAAATAAATAAATTATTTTTATTATACACGTAATATAAAATATTACAATAGTATTTTCAAGGAGACATTACAATACTTTCAAGGGTTACTTATAATTTAAAAAAAATAAAAAATAATTTGCACTTCACGCTGAAGATTCTACAGTGATTATTTATTTATTTTTTTGACAGATGTATAAAACTTAATGCAAGTACATTTTGAGGATTAAACAGAACATAATAATCTGATAATATTAGAATAGTAAATTCTTCTTTATTCATAGGACATAATAGAGATCTTCAAGTAATACCTGATTAGAATTATATCGAGATATAATTATCATTTTACTAATGTGAGCTATTAATAACCTCGAGTTGTTGGTGTCACCACCATACGAACTCCCTTGTATTCAAACAAGTTTTGTAACTTTTTTGTGTCATCCATCATATGATTTGAGTCATTTGAATCTATGATCTAGTCATTTGTTTAGTCTATTTATTATGTGAAAATTATTTTTTTTCTCCATAACAAACAAAGCTTCAACATCTCTGTCACGCTCTCAGGGTCCATGTGTAACGACTCGGCCCGTCGACCCGACCCCTCGGCCCCTTGGGCGGCTAAATTTTATTTTTGGCTGCCCAACAACCTGGCCCCTTTGGTCGTCGACCGTCGATCGTACCATTACTCACTAGGTCTTCCCACTCCTGACCAGTGGATTTTTGTTTTTCTCATGATTCGAACTCTAGACCTCCAGGCTAAGTACTAAAATTTATGAATTCTGATAGCCAAGTGAGCGCCGCATGAATTTCTGGGGACGTGACATTAATAACTTTGTAAAGTATAAAACTTTATCAATAACAATATTTTTATCGTTCCGCTCTTGACACCAATATTGATTTGTTTTTTTGATGGTTGCATAAACCTAAAAGCAAGAGAGAATATTTATAGCACATATTATGCAATCTACACAATTAAAAAAATAAATTCTAATCACAAAAGCATTTTATTCCTATCTATTGAATGAGAAAAATACTCTCAATCATACATTTGTATTTCTATAGCAAAATGATGATTAGTTATCATCTTAGATATTTGTGATTTGATCCCCAACTAAGACGTATTTTATAAGAATATTTCCTCTAAATAGAGTGCGAAACCTAGAATGTTATGCTTTTGAATTGTCCACCGTGAGCATTTCCTGATTTACCCTGACGGTCGGTGAAAAATTTTTATGGGGCCAGGCCGGTCGCCTAAGGTTGTAAAAATTTTGTTAATCATTTTTTTATTTGGTTTGGGGTTAAAGATCATTGAATGAGAAAAATACTCTAATCATATATTCTTATTCCTATCCGTTAACGGGTTGGAGTTAATCATCAATTATTAGTGTGCCAAAATTTCTTTTTATTTCATAACAAGAAGATTATGGTTGTCATCACTCGTAACTCCTATAGAAATCCTAAACACTTTTGTTTGTGGATTAAACACGACGATTTTCACTAAACGACAACAATTATCATTACTCTAATCATATATTCTTATTCCTATCCGTTAACGGGTTGGAGTTAATCATCAATTATTAGTGTGCCAAAATTTCTTTTTAGTTCATAACAAGAAGATTATGGTTGTCATCACTCGTAACTCCTATAGAAATCCTAAACACTTTTGTTTGTGGATTAAACACGACGATTTTCACTAAACGACAACAATTATCATTATTCTTCATGTCATGTCATGTGAAAATCGCTACTGCCGACACATGTTTTAAATCCTAAGTTTTCTTTTCTAGGTTTTGTCAATGAATAATCATTGTTTTGCACTAGCAAATCAAAATAAGCATAAAATAACAAAATTGACAAAAAAAAAAAAAAAACTAAACCTTAATGCCCTAAAATCGATGAAACTACCTTAACTCTGATACCTCTTATTAGAAATTAAAATTTCTAAACTGCATAAATTCTAGAACAAATAAGAACTCGAATATAGAGAAAAAAAGAATTACAAGGATCTAATTATATCAAAATCATAACACAACATAAACTTAATAAACCAAATAAATTGAGACGAAGAACCTGAATATAACGGAAGAGCCATGATCCTGTCGACAAGCGAAGATCGGTTCTCCTCCGACTGACTCGATCTGGCCAAGGTGACCCGGCCTGCTGTAACCCGGGGGGTCGGACTCTGGCTGAGTGGGGACCCGACTCAAGTCACTCGGCCCGGACCAACGCAGAACTCACAGTGTGGTGGTGTGGTTGCAAAGTGACCGCGATCTTTTTTTCAGAGACCAAATGAGGTTTATATAGGGTCTTCCCACGTGCGAACTGTCACATCCCATCAGGAATTAGTCAGAGATTAGGTTAATTAATTGGATGCCTTAACGGCGGAGTGAGACTGACACAGCAGTCTGCCAGCCTGTAATCCTACCCCTAATTAACGTTGGGTGGCCACGTCGGCTGATGACGGCGTCTCTTAACGAAGAGTTCTGACGGGGCCTTGCGAGGAATGAGACTCGGTCGCTCAGCCTCGGTCGCTCGACCTCGGGAGATCAGCCTCGAGAGCTTGACCTTGGGAGGTCGGCCTCGGAGGTCGGCCTCGGGAGGTCGGCCTCGAGAGCTCAGCCTCGATCGCTTGACCTCGGGAGGTCGGCCTCGAGAGCTCGGCCCCGATCACTTGACCTCGGAAGGTCGGCTTCGAGAGCTCAGCCTCTATCGGTCGGCCTCGGGAGGTCGGCCTCGAGAGCTCAGCCTCGATCGCTCGACCTCGGAAGGTCGGCCTCGAGAGCTCGGCCTCGATCGCTCGACCTCGGGAGGTCGGCCTCGAGAGCTCGGCTTCGATCGCTCGACCTCGGGAGGTCGGCCTCGAGAGCTCAGCCTCGGTCACTCGACCTCGGGAGATCAGCCCCGAGAGCATGGCCCAGGGTGAACTTGATTCCGACTTGAGCTTCTGCTCGCCCTGACCTCTGTTATCCTCGAGCCGGGTTGAACCGGGTTTCTCTCTGACCGGGCTCTCATCCCTGATAAAAAACCGCTCGCCCGGATCACAAGCCTCCCCTTCAAGTCTAGTCGAAGGAGGCATCAAGTCCGACTGACTAGGCTCCCGGCCCGGTCGGCCTGACTTCCTTTCCGCTTTCCCGCGCGTTCTTTGCACTCCGAGTTAGTCTCCCGCGCGCCCGACCTCCCACTCAATCATTCATCAATTCCTGACCACGTGTCAGCTACTGAATGGATGCCTCCGTTATCGAGGCGTCCTCGGCGCGGCTTCATGTGGCGTTCGCGAGAAGCTTCGATGCGTGGAAAATTGCGCTGATCGGACGGTAGAGATCCAAGCCCGCCACTTTCATCTTTTCCATCCGACGGTCTACCTGACTTTGTCTGCGCTATAAATATAGTTGGCCCACCGGTTTAACCTTTTTCACTCTTACTTTCGCTTCTCCTTTCTCTTGTGTCCGACCTCTGCCGTCCGACCTCCTCGAGACTCAGCCAACAGTGCTTTAGGCGGTCAGCGTTTCACAGCGAGCTCCAACGTTAGGTATTCTTCTCCCCGCCCAAATTTCTTTTGCTAGTGCCTGAGTCCGACCATATGGCCAGCCCTTCTGCTGTCCCTGGGCCATGGTATACCACTACCCGTTCGACCTTGGGTTTGGGTTCCTTAGAAACCCTCCGCCAGGATTATCGCGTTCCAGAAGATCACCCTTTCATCCTTCCCTCTAGGGACAGCCGACCCAACCAAGCCCCCTTGAATTACTTTACTGTCTTCAAGGATAACTTCTTAGCCGGTGTGCGATTTCCCCTGCACCCTTTTATCGTGGCGATATGCAGGTATTTCCAAGTGCCTCTTTCCCAACTAACCCCGAACTCAATTCGCATTCTGTGTGGTACCGTGGTTGTCTTCGAGTCTTTCCGAGTTCCCCTTACTCCTCAGGTCTTCCATCTATTCTACTATCTCAAAATGCAAGAGCCCGGCTGTTTCTTTTTCCAAGCTCGGGTGAACACGGCCTTTCTGGATAAGGTTCCCTCCTCTAATAAGGGGTGGAAATCCCAATTTTTCTACATAAGCACTACCCCGACCGCGTCTTGGCCGACTGCTTGGTTGGAAGAGCTACCGGTCCACCCTGTCGCCCCCAAGAAGTACCGTGCTGACCCCAGCTTCCAACTGGCCTTCTCTAAGATCGGGGGACGTCGGTTCCATGTCGGGAAGCTACTGAGCGAGGCCGTGCTCTATATTTGCCGGCTGAGTCAAATTCCAGCGGGGCTGCCCGGCACATATGGTAAGCTCCCCGTTCTACTTAAGGATCTTTTAAGGCTAACTAAAACTTTTTCCGGTTTGCAGCCCAGGCGTTGATGGATTCCATCCTTGATGAGGAGCTGGCCCTGGAAGAAGAGGAGATGAATGCCCGGGCCGCCGAATTACTGGCGGGTCGGAATGTGCCCCCTGTGACCGTGGTCCCCTCCACCGCCCGACCAGCCGGAACGGGGAGTGACTCAGAGTTGGAGATATTAGCCCAGAACATCGAGGCAAATCTTCCCGAAGTCCCTGCAGAGGTCGGGGTGCCGACTGCTGCCGCAGGTCAGTCCTCCTCCCGAGCGTCCAAAAAGAAGAAGAAGCGTCCTCGGGAGGTCGCCTCCACCAGTACTCCTGCTGCTCAGGCCCAGCCCGAGGGCGCCTGATCTACCAGCTCGAGTCCAGCCCAGGTCGGCGCCCGATCCAGCAGCTCCCTTGCCGAGCCGGGTCAGGATACGGCTGTCCACCTCCCGCTCGGCTTCCCCTCATCCAGTAACTTCCACTCCATCCTCCAGCGCTGCCCAACCGGGGGTCGTTCTTCCTAGTCCTGGGCTTAGCTAGGACCGGAGATCCATCTTCCAGCTCGGCCCCCACTCGTTCAGCAACTGTTGCTGATCCTATCAGCGAAGAAATCGCCACTGCTCTCCTATCAATGCAAAACATTCCCCGGGTCCCAATCGAAGTGCAGCTTCCCTCTGAAACCACTTTACTCCGGATGGTCGAGCCCCAACCACTTAACCTGCATGGCCATCTATCTGCGTCCTGGGATAGAGGCCTGCAACTGTCTGAAGGATGCAGTTCTTTCAGTTTAGCTGACAACTTCGCCATGGACATAACCAAGGTACATCCTTCTCTCTCTCTTATCTTTTTTATCTATCTCATGGGTTATCTACTTTGGTGTAGCTGTGGACCACTAGCCAGGCCGTTACTAAGGCCCTGGTCCAGAACACCAGAGAACGCCGGGCGGCGGAGTACAAGATAGAGGAGTTAGAACATCAACTAGCTCAGCGTGGTCTACCGCCCGGCGCCGAGGGCCAGAGCCGTCTCCGAGCCGAGGTGACCTATTTACGCACACAGTTGGCAGAGAGCAACATCCGACTGGAGAGCTCACACGAAGTGTTGGCCGCGTCTTCCCGCGAGATAGATCAGCTCGCCACTAACCTTGAAGCAGCTGAGGCTTTGAAGAGGACTGCCCTTGCTCGCGATGCTAGTATCCGTTCTGACTTAGCTAGGAAAACCAGCGAGTCCCTGAGTCTACAGCGACAACTACAAGAGGTGCGCACGGCTCATGAGCAGACTCGCCTAGTTTTGCAGAGCAAAGAGACGGAGCTCATTGCCTTGAAGAGGAAGGAGGTCGAACTCCAGGCTCAGCAAGAAGCCTTCCAAGCTCTAAAGCTCAACTGGTAAGTACTGAGGCAGGGTCGGCGGCCAAAGATGCTCAGCTCAAAGAACGGGACGCTGACGTGGCTCGCCTTCAAAAGGAGCTCGCTGACTACAAGGCCGGCGAGTCGGCCCGGATTGAACAAGCTCAAGTTGCCTACCTTCAATCGGCACCCTTCCTCCGGAAGTATACAAGCAGACTGCGGGCATGATCGTGTACGGAGTGAAGGGAGCGATACAGCAGCTTACGGAGGCCGGCCACCTTCCTGCCGACCTGCCTCCCAACGTGGTGAAGCCCACTTTGATCAAGGCCTCGATTCCCGAAAATGCTTTTCCAAATTTACTTAGTTTATCTTGCCGCTCTCTTCACTCGAACTGATTATCGACCTGCTCATGCTCGGCCTCGCGGCCCTTGAAATTTTGTAATGGTATTTGACTTCTTCTTAGCCCGGTTTTGCGACGTGCTCGGGCTCTTTCTTATTCTGAACAACTTATCCTTTTCTTTACTCTATTCGACTGTTTGTGGTGCGTGCGATTTTCTCTAAGTGTCGTCCACTCAACATATTCGCTTTATTCATTGAAGTAGACCCCGTTAGGTCGGGCGATGAATTTCCCCTAGGGGTCGGCCGTGGAAGACATCTGTACTGTCAAACGTTTGACTGGATCCACGTATGAGCTTAGAAATACCATGGGGCCAGGTCGGGGCCCTGACCCGGGGATATTATTAAGTCGGGTCGACGTCCGGACATGGCTAGTTGTTTCATTAGTTCGGCTCTTCGTTGATGATGCGCGAGATCCCCACTAAGTGTTATTTATGCAACTCGTTCAACTTATTCTGCGAAGGCCGGCATTTAGGCCTTGCGACGATCTTTCACTTATTGTCGATTACTCGGGAGGTTCATCTGGCCTCCTTTGTTTGACCCTTTTGGCCAACTCGAAAATTTGGCTAAGTGTCAGGCGCTCGTGCGACTCGTGTTATTAGTCTTCCAACCTGACCCTTTTCCAAACTTGAGATTGTGGCTTGGTCGGGTCAATATCCTAACCCAGCAATGAAGGCCGGTCGGGCGCATGCTCCGACTTGGTGATTTCGTTCGGTCGGGTGGAAACCCTGACTCGGCTATTTTGCTCGGTCAGGTCACGCCCTGACTCGGAAATTTTGCTCGGTCGGGTCGGCACCCTGACTCGGCGATTTTGCTCGGTCAGGTCAGTGCCCTGACTCGGAAATTTTGCTCGGTCGGGTCGGCACCCTGACTCGGCGATTTTGCTCGGTCGGGTCGGCACCCTGACTCGGCGATTTTGCTCGGTCAGGTCGGCACCTGACTCAGAAATTTTGCTCGGTCGGGTCGGCGACCTGACTCGGAAATTTTGCTCGGTCGGGTCGGCACCCTGACTCGGCGATTTTGCTCGGTCGGGTCGGCACCCTAACTCGGCGATTTTGCTCGGTCGGGTCGGCACCCTGACTCGGTGATGAGTTTAGTTCCCTTCGAGTTAACCTTATCAACAGGGCCAAGTTATTCCGTGTGTTTTGGTTCGTCCAGATCCACTTCACTCGAGCAGATCTGCCATTTCTCAGAACGTGGGGAGCCACGCTTCTACAGCAGATATCGCGGCGAGATATTACTTCATACTTCCCCTGAGCAAGAGTCTGGACACCGTCCGACTTACCTCAGGCCGAGCGTGGACCGCCACGCCCGACCTAGCCCGACCAAACGTGGGATGCCACGCCTGATCGGCGCCGGGTCCGGTGGGTGCGTGAGAGCAATCTCACTTATAACTTGCCTTAGCAAGAGTCTGGACACCGTCCGGCTTACCTCGGGTCGAGCGTGGACCGCCACGCCCGACCGGGCCCGACCGAACGTGGAACGCCACGCCCAATCGACGCTGGGTCCGGTGGGTGCGTGAGAGCAAGCTCACTTATAACTTGCCTTAGCAAGAGTCTGGACACCGTCCGACTTACCCTGGTCGAGCGTGGACCGCCACGCCCGACCGGGCCCAACCGAAGTGGAATGCCACGCCCGATCGACGCCAATTCCGGTGGGTGCGTGAGAGCAAGCTCACTTATAACTTGCCTTAGCAAGAGTCTGGACACCGTCTGACTTACCCTGGTCGAGCGTGGACCGCCACGCCCGATCGGGCCCGACCGAACGTGGAATGCCACGCCCGATCGGCGTCAGGTCCGGTGGGTGCGTGAGAGCAGGCTCACTTATAACTTGCCTTGGCAAGAGTCTGGACACCGTCTGACTTACCCTGGTCAAGCGTGGACCGCCACGCCCGACCGGGCCCGACCGAACGTGGTATGCCACGCCCGATCGGCGTCAGGTCCGGTGGGTGCGTGAGGACAAGCTCACTTATAACTTTCAGGGACGATTTTTTCCGGAGAGTCGGAGTTTTTGTTATCTTTTCTTCTGAGTACAGTTACAAGAATCATTCCTCTCCTCTCTCCTCACGGTACAATTTCAAATGCACTGTGCTCCAGGGTCGCCCGAGCCGCTTCCCTTGAGCATCTTGCAGATAATATGCTCCCGATCCCAGCGCCTCTACCACTAGGAACGGGCCACTCCATGGGGGCTCTAGTTTGCCTACTTCTCCAACGGGCTTGACTCTCTTCCATACCTTGTCCCCTACCTGGAAGTGTCGGGGTATAACTTTCTGGTTGTATCGGTTCCGCATCCTCTGCTGATAAGCGGCCATGCGGACGGTAGCCTTAGCTCGGACCTCCTCAATCAGATCTAGCTCAGCTCGTCTCTTCTCCGCATTGTCTTCTCCATATAAATGTCTCCTGTCAGACTCGCAGTCGACCTCCATGGGGACTACTGCTTCACTACCATAGACCAGCTGGAAGGGAGTGCACCCCGACCCCTCTTTGGGCGTGGTGCAAAGGGCCCACAAGACCCCTGGCAACTCATTCACCCAGGATCCGCCGACCTGATCCAACTTAACTTTGAGCCCTTTCAGAATCTCTCTATTGGCTACTTCGGCCTGACCATTACTCTGGGGGTATGCCACGGAAGTGAAGGTCTGTTTGATCCCAAATTCCTTGCACCAATTTCTGATAATCCGACCCTGAAACTGCCGACCATTGTCTGACACCAGCTTGTGAGGTATGCCATACCGGCACAAAATGTTCTGCCAAAGGAATTTCTTCACAGCTTGTTCGGTGATCCGGGCCAGAGCTTCTGCTTCGACCCACTTGGAGAAATAGTCTACTGCTACCAACAAGAATTGCTTCTGGCCTGCTGCCCTGGGGAAGGGTCCCACTATATCCATGCCCCATTGATCAAAGGGACACGATGCAACGGACGCTCGCAGCATCTCGACCGGTCGATGAGACAGATTCTGATACTTCTGACAAGAAAGACAAGAAAGAGCCATCTTCTCTGCATCCTTCTGAAGGGTCGGCCAGAAATAACCGGCTAGCAGGACCTTCCGAGCCATGGACCGGCCTCCTGAATGATTTCCGTAGCACCCCAAATGCACCTCTCTGAGTACATAGTGTTGGTGCAGTATGCACCCAAGTCAAACCTGTGTTTTGTTATTGACAAAAGGGTTCAAAAGTTAAGGGTTATTTGTTGTCTAACAATGCTCCTTGAGTGTACAGGAAAAGCCCTAGCGAAGGAATGCTAGGCACTGGCGAAGGACTGCCAGATAGAAAAAGCCCTAGCGAAGGACTGCTAGGCACTGGCGAAGGATTGCCAGACAGACAATCCCTAGCGAAGGAATGCTAGGCACTGGCGAAGGGCTGCCAGAGGAAAAGACCTAGCAAAGGGCTGCTAGGCACCAAGCGAAGGGAAGCTTGGCAACTCAAGACCTGGCGAAGGACTGCCGGGCAAAAGTCCAACTGGAGGGTCCGGTTGGCACCAGGTAAACTCTCCCGAGAGGAGTAGGTGAGGACGCGTTCCCCTCGAGGGAACATTAGGCGTCGGTTCGACCTAGGGCTCCATTTTGGAGACCCAAAGTCAGAACCAAGACAGCTAAGGCTGTGAAAAATCAACTTAGTATTTGCTATTTTGGACTAACCCTGGATGCAGGACCGAAGGACTGCGTTTCTGCAGCTCAGAGGGCCTCAAAGGAGTGAGGCCACAGCTGAGCAGGGCGCCCCGGATGTGTCGGGCGCCCCAGAGTCAACCCAAAGTCAGCAGAGAAGTAAACCTCCGACAGCAGCGCGTTGGGGGGGCGCCCCGCGCATGTCGGGCGCCCCTCTTGTCGCGGGCGCCGCGCAAATCGGGTGCCGCGCAGATCGGGCGCCCCGCGTGTCTCGGGCGCCCACTGTGCCACGCCACTGAAGGCGGCTGCAGCTCACCCTCGCGAAGCCTCGGTGATAAAGTTTGACCGGTCAATTGGGCGCCCCGTGCGCGTCGGGCGCCCCAGTCAACTGTTATCCCGAAGTCGAAGCGATCAGTCACGACCGAGAGCACGCCGGATCAGAAGCCACGTGGAGGGCGCCCCGAGCATGTCGGGCGCCCCCTGCCCTATATAAAGAGGGCCTCGACCCTCTTCAAGGACAACCAATTGCTTCGACGCTTCTGCTCTCTTCTGCTTCCGCGACACACTTCAGAAATCTTCCAACTCAAGCTGACGACGTCCTGCTGCTCCGAAACTTTGATCTACACCGGACGTCGGTAACGAAGAGCTCTGTATTTAAAGTTTACTATTCTGCCTTATTGTAAAATCTATTTGTAAACTTTGCGAACTTATAGAATTGCCCGCAGAAAACGGTCAACGACCGTGGGCCTTGGAGTAGGAGTCGACCTAGGCTCCGAACCAAGTAAAACCAGCTGTGTTAGCGTTGTTTTACTCTATTTTATTCCGCTGTGCACTTGCTCTCTTAAATCCGAACGAATTGCGACATTCACCCCCCCCTCTCTCGCATTTCTCGATCCAACAAGTGGTATCAGAGCGGGGAAGTCAAACCTGGTGCAACCACCAGTTTGAATATTTTTTTTCGGATTTTTTTTTCTCTCTCATTTTTTTTCTTTCTCTCTCATTTTTCGGAGTTTTTATCTCAAGGTTGGTGCAACACCCCTTGAAATCTGTGTTTGATTATTTCTTCCCACACTACTAATCCAAGACCAAGTCTTGGAAATATTTTTGTTGTTTTCTTTTATTACAGTAACAAATGTCTATCCAAGAAGGATTTAGCACCGCCAGACCTCCACTTTTCAGTGGAGAAGACTTTCCCTACTGGAAAAGTCGAATGGAGGTCCACCTGAAAACTCAGGTGGAAATGTGGATAATCATCCAGTCTGGACTGATGATTCCCACCAATGCTGAAGGTGTACCACAA
>JAGFNQ010007739.1:182516-232369 GCA_024364735.1 Boesenbergia rotunda | reverse complement strand
ACTCACTCCGAAGTTCATCCTTGCGTATGCCTTGAAGTCCACTCCCTTGGCTCGCCCCTTGAAGTTTTCTTCCCTTGGCTTTCGTCCCTCAGATGTGCACACAAGCCCACGGCTTGCCTCCATGCCATCATTCGTGTATGCCCTTGAAGTTTACTTCCCCGGCTTCCCCTCGGAGTCCTCTTCCTTCGGCTCTCGTCCCTCGGATGCGTACTTCATGTGTGATTCACCAAGTCCTGCATGACTCAAACACACATATCAAACTAACATGACAACCTAACTTAATCATATTGATACACACATCAAAACCCATCATCTTACCCGATCACACTTGGGTCGATTGCACCAACAATCTCCCCCTTTTTGATGTGTGACAATATGTTTAAGTTAGGTACAACAATAACAATTAAAAATTAAAGACATAGTAAATTAAGAAGAATAAACACGCATCCTCCCCCTTATCCTATACCCTCCACATAATTTTCAATTTTCCACAAGTTGAGTTACAAAACTAACTTAAACCTCTCAATTCTTCCCCTTTGACACCAGCAAAAGGATTGCTCCAAGCAATATTAACCATTGGTATCAAATAGGAATACATTTCTTTTTCTGAAAACCCCCAGAAACCAGTAACCAGAAGGACTAGTGGACTGAGACAGTTAACAACCGACTGGTGCATTTGTATTGCCAATTTACAGAAAGTTCAGTCGACTACCCCCAGGGGCAGTCGACTGATACATTTTAGTCTGAACATTGCAGCTTCTGAACCGAAATTCAGAAATGCATTATAAATTCCACACAATTCGAAAAATCATGAAACTTTGCAAACATGTTTCTTAGGATGTATTTAAACAGAAAAAAATATATTTCCATGGAAAATCTAAACATGTTTGACTTTTTGACCAAAACTCAAATTCTTTGAAAACATCCAACTTTGTATCAAACTTACACCCTAGTTTTAAAATAATGTGTTTTGCAATCTTATGCCATAGCAAATAAAACACAGAAATGCTTTACAATTATTTGAAATATCCAACTATGATCTATGGGCAAGATGTCCATTAATTAAATATTTGCTTTCCCCATTGTTGGTCTATTTTCAATAATGTGATATATTTAATAACCCAACAATATGCCACAAGCATAAGTGAGTTATTTGTATCATCCTAGCATCTCATGCACTACCTTATTATTGCATTACCCCAAGGCCAAATTTACACTTCTACAAAACACATACCAAGTCCTCTTCTTAGAGATGTGAACTCCGCTTCGGGTAGAGGCTTGGTAAATATGTCGGCAAGGTTGGACTTTGATTCAACATAATGTAATTCAATGTTACCCCTTGTCACATGATCCCTAATGAAGTGATGCTTCACTTCAATGTGTTTTGTCCTAGAGTGATGCATCGGATTTTTAGTCAAATTAATAGTGCTCACATTATCACATAAGACTTTAACCTTGGAGTAATGAAGCTCATAATCCTCCAAGATGTGCATGATCCAAAGTAATTGAGTTACACAACCACCATTGCCACATATTCGGCCTCGGTTATAGATAATGCAACACATGGTTGTTTCCTACTACTCCAACTAACAGGGATGATCCAAGAAATTGACACCCACCACTAGTACTCTTTCTATCCAATTTGTAACCCGCATAATCGGTATCGATGTACCCAAATAAATCAATGTTTGGAGTTCTAGGGTACCAAAGACCGACATTAAGAGTGCCCTTAATATACCTTAAAATCATTTTTACCACTACTAAGTGAGATTCTTTGGCACAAGAATGATATCTTGCACGCATACCTACCGCAAATAATATATCCGGTCTACTAACGGTGAGGTACAACAAACTACCAATCATGCTCCTATATTATTTTGGATCAACTACTTTTTCCTCATGATCATTATTCATTTTGACATTTGTTCCAATGGGAGTAGATGCTACTTTAGAATTTTCCAATCAAAATATCTTGATAATTTCCCTAGCATACTTTGTTTGATAAACATGAGTTCCTTCATTTAATTGTTTGACTTGCAATCCTAAAAAGAAAGTCAACTCCCCAACAAGACTCATTTCAAACTCATTTTCCATATGCTTGATAAATTCATAAAGAATTTCATTATTTGTTGACCCAAAAATGATGTCATCAACATAAACTTGGGCCACAAAAATGTCCTTATCCTTAGACTTTAGAAATAGAGTTAGATCAATTGTTCCCCTTCTAAAACCCTTGGAGACTAGGAAAGATGAGAGTCTTTCATACCAAGCCCGGGGAGCTTGTTTTAACCCATATAAGGCTTTCTTCAATTTATAAACATGATTAGGGTAGTCTATGTTTTCAAAATTGGATGGTTGTTCTACATACACTTCCGTTTTAATAAACCCATTAAGAAATGCTGATTTTACATCCATTTGATGAAGTTTAAAACCCATGTGGGCGGCATATCCTAACAAAATCCAGATAGACTCCAATCTAGCTACGGGAGCATAAGTTTCATCATAGTCAAGTCCCTCAACTTGGTTGAAACCCCTAGCTACCAATCTAGCCTTGTTCCTAGTAACTCTCCCTTGATCATCCAATTTATTCCTAAAGACTCATCTTGTTGTGACAATTGTACTATCATTGGGCCTTGAAAATAATTCTCATACTTCACTTCTTTCAAATTGGTTTAACTCTTCTTGTATTGCTAGAATCCAATCCGCATCAACTAAGGCTTTATCAATTGACTTTGGCTCTAGTTGTGATATTAAAGTAATTTGACTAGCATGTTCTCTAAAATAAAATTTAGTCCTTACTCCTTGTTCAACATCTCCAACTATTTGGTTGATAGGATGATCTTGATGGTGCCTTAAGGTCCTAGAGATTGTGGGCTCATCTACTTCATGATCATTAGTACCCCTTTCATCATCCGATACATTTCTTCCTCCCCCTTGATCAATACCCTCTAAATGTAAGTCTTGGATTACTTGAGTAAGGTTTTGATTTACTCTTATATCCTTGTCAATGGAGGATTTCCTAGGGTAAGTACTAGTAGACTCATCAAAATCCATATTGGATGATTCCTCAATCAATTTAGTCCTCTTGTTATATACTCTATACCCTCTACTAGTAGATGAGTAACCAACTAGAATCCCTTCATCCACCTTAGACTCAAATTTCCTTAAATCATCCTTAGTATTTAAGATATAAACCTTGCAACCAAACACTCTAAAATAGTGAATTTGAGGGATTTTCCCATTCCACAATTCAAAAGGTGTCTTTCCTAAAAATCTATGAATTAAAACTCAGTTTGGATGTAACAAGCGATATTTACCGCTTCCGCCCAAAAATAGCTAGATAAAGAATAAGCATTAAGCATAGTTCTAGTCGCTTCTTGCAAAGCCCGATTCCTTCTTTCTACAACCCCATTTTGTTGTGGTGTTCATGGGCATGAAAATTCATGTTTGTACCCATTTTCTAAACAAAAGTTAGAGAAGTTTAAATTTTCAAACTCTCCACCATGATTACTCCTAATTCGGTTGATTTTGAGATGTTTCTCATTTTCAACCCTTTTGCTAAATCCTACAAATATCTCTAGAGTTTCATCCTTATGTCTCATGAAATACACCCAAGTATATCTAGAAAAATCATCAACAATTACTAAGCAATATTTATTTCCTACTAATGAAGGAGTACTATGACAATTAAATAAATCTAAATGCAATAATTCCAATGGTAGAGAAGTACTAGTTAGGGTTTTGCCTTTATGTGATGACTTGGATTGCTTACCCTTTTGACATGCATCTCACATTTTATTCTTGACATACTTGATCATTGGTAGTCCTTTTACCGACTCCATCTTGGCCACTCATGCTGTAACGCCCGCCCTTATATCTACCCTCGGGGCGGGGTTACGTACTAGTCATTCATTCATATAATAAAATTTTAACATACAATAAAAGCAAGAGTGCAAGGACTAAGTGCTGAGCATGCTTGTCTAAAACTATCAAGTGATATTTACAAGTGCTAAGCATACTGGCCAGTACATGTCAATCAAATATCATGCTTGAATCATTAGAACATCATTTGAAATATTTTAATCAAGAGTTATTCTATAACATGATAGGTTCACATATTATTTCAACTCATAATATAATCAAACAAAATCAAGTATATGAGAATTCAAGTGTAATCATATCATGCAATATCAATCCTAATACTAACATTCATTGTCAAGGAGCATAAACATAAGCATAATAAAGTAGATATAAGAATCTTTCTTTCCCGAGCCACCACCCCACACATCTTCAGCCTCCTGCCTCTTCCTTTAGTTTAAGTGTTCCTTACCCTTATCTGCAGTATAAGACAACACATAAACTAGTAAGCACAAATGCTTAGTAAGGATCCTGCCCTACTCGTAAAATCCATACGAAAGAATATAACATGTACACATAATAAATCATAAGCATGAGTTCATTAAAGCATACTAAACATCAAAGTTTCTAAGAATGCAGTATAAAGTACCTTAAGCATACCCTTCACATATAATAAATGTTTTCAATGAATGTTTTCAAAACAATTCCATAAAGGTATTACTTAAAAATACATCCATATCATATAGGGCTCAGTTGTGTACCACATAATGCGCGTTCCCTAATGAATTGGGGTAGCGAGCCACCAACCAATTAGAGCAGGACCCTTCCGTCCTACCGGAGCCATGACCTTACGTTAACATGCACCCCGGATTTGTTTAACGACCCCCTTCCAGTCGGGTACACAACTTACAAAGTAAAATACTTATCATGCTTTACATATATGCTAAGGATTACTCCAAATTCACTCTTAAGGGACACCCACTCTTCAAGGGTGCTCATGATCCCCAGGGACACACCACACAACATAAGGGGTGCTCTTGATCCCACATAGCTTATACTTAGTGGAGTATCCTTTCAAGCATTTTATCATATACATCACATGCAATTCATAAAGGTGCCCCATGGGCTATAACATGCTCATACATATTTCATATTTCAACCACTTAACATACTTCATATATGACAAGGTTGGTCACATAAATCATACAACCTCATGTCATAGGAAAGTCAAGTAGGGTAGCATGACTATCATGAATTAATTGAGTTCTCTTCATTAATCCCTAAACATAAGGTTTTGGCCGAAATCAAGGGTTAAGGTAGCATTATTTTTGACATCAAATCATCCCCATACAAAGTATCATATATATATATATATATATCATGTATCATACTAAGCATAGCATACATCATGGGGTAATCAACCTTCACAAACCTAATGTTCCATGCCCTGGCCGAATATCACCTACTAGAGAACATCAAGATTTCAATTCAAGCCTTCCATTTAAACATCACATGCATACACATATCATCTTACCAAACATAATCATGTCTCGTAGGGTAGTTTAACCTTCATAAACCCTAACTTTAGGGTGTTGGCCGAATGGTGCAAGGTAGGGAATTAGGGTTTTTGGAAATCAAACTTTCTCACAAGCATTTACACAAACACTTCACATACATATCATGTGACATATTAAGCCTAGAATACATCCTAGGATGATCATGCACACTAAACCCTAATTCTTCTAGGGTTGGCCGAAAGTCAAGGGTAGGGGAAACTAGGGTTCTTGAAATCAACATCCACACAAACATTTACACAAACAATTTGTCTACACTACTAAACATGGATACATCATAGGAAATCATACAACCCTAAACCCTAGTTTTTCCATCCATGGCCGAAACCTTGTAGGGTGTTCATCCCTAATTTTTGTCATCACAATATGTAGGGAAAACAACATATAAGTATACCCTAAGTTCCAAGGGGTTTCCTTATGCATTAAGGAGTAACCAAGGCCTTCCCTTAAGGGTTGGCCGAAACTCTCACAAGGGCAAAACCCTAGTTTTTTGTTCATAACATCATGAAGAAACTCAACATACATTTATACCCTAAGTCTCAAGGGGTCTTCTCACGTATCAATGAGTAACCAAGGTCTTCCCTTAAGGGGTGGCCGAAACTTACAAAGGGGAAAACCCCCATTTTCGAAAACCACAAGAGCAAAAGAATCATACACAACT
The DNA here is from genome assembly GCA_024364735.1 of Boesenbergia rotunda. Classification (NCBI taxonomy): domain Eukaryota; kingdom Viridiplantae; phylum Streptophyta; class Magnoliopsida; order Zingiberales; family Zingiberaceae; genus Boesenbergia; species Boesenbergia rotunda. Next base: position 226,276 of record JAGFNQ010007739.1, on the reverse strand, counting down.
ATTACACTGCAGGCGAGGGGATACTTACATCCTTTCGCTTGAATTTCTCCTTCTTTTACTCCTTAGGGTACCCTTGGTTGAAGGAGAGGTGAGAATTTCCCTTGTTAGACTTCTCTAGCACTCTTGGCCCTAGTAGAGGGCAAGATCTTTGAATGGTTCCTCTTCCTTCCAATTCCCTAGGGTTAGAACCCTAGGGTGCACTTTTCGAAAATGAAAAGGGGGAAGAAGGGCTCTAGGTTTTCGAAAATTGAAGTGGGGAAGAAGAAGAAGAAATGTAACTTCTTTCTCCCTCTCTTATTTATACTCTTCTCATGAAGGGACATGTCTCTTCACTTCCCTAGCTTTAACAAGCATGTTTCTTATTCTCTCAACATGAAACATAGCTTGGTGCAATGGTTAAGGCATTGTTAGTGCAACTAGGAGGTTCAAGGTTCAATCCTTGCTTCCTTCTTTCTACATCTTCTTTTTATCACATTTTTGTACTAATCCACATCCAAGCCCATTAAGCCAAGCCCATCATGAAATTTCATAATAATAATAATAATATTTCATGAATTCATAATATTTCATATGGGAAAATTTTGGGGTGTTACACTTTAAGACAGCAACACCCGCAGAAACCCATGATCAGTACCAAAGCATCCAGTCTGATTCCTCTTCGGTCCAATCACAGCATGTTATTAGTTCAGTACTCAGTTACTGATAGTATCAATCCTTTTCAGCTCACTTTGGCACGCTCAGCATAAACTTGGCACGCCGAATATAGATACAAGCAACCCAAAAAATCCAGCAAATCAGCTCCAACGACTTCAGTCATTCAATCTTAAAACCTGCTCCCTTTTCACACTTGGCACACGGGAATAGGAAGACTGGAAGCCCACCCTTGTCCGTAGTCCATTATAACATTTCAGAATTAGCCAAACACTTATCTCCACTGCAGGTGAGAGAGCTCCAAAAATCGCAGCTAGTCCACCTGATTTCTGTCAGCCTTTCTTCCATTCAACCCCTACTCTGCTTTAGAAGATAGCCTAAGGTAAGGCAATCCCATTCTATCAACCTTGCAAATGCCCAATAGCTCCCTGTCAATATCTTGTGGGAATAACACTCTATCTTCCACAATTTGCAAAGCCTGGTTGGCTAAAAAATCTGCCGCAGCATTAGCCTCTCAATAAATATGTGTACATCTCACTGCATACTGATGTATGAGGTTCCTTATCTTTAGAATTAGGTTTCTCAGCTCCCATGAGATATTTGATGACTTCAGGATACACAAGGCTACTAATGAATATGATTCAAGCCATATTGGAAAGCACTGCATTTCCACACATAACTCTAGCCCCTTCAAGATTGCAACAAGCTCAGCTCTTACATTCGATCCCTCCCCAATGTAACCTTGCTTTGCCACCACCATTTGTCCATCATGATCACGTACGATGGACAATCTCATTTAAAATTGGGAAATTAAATTACAACAACTAACTTTAAATTGGACGGCTCCCCGAGGCTCAATCCAAAATAAAGAATTTTGTTGACAATTTAAAAACCAATTTCAAATTTAATTGTCAATTAATTGTCCATAAATTTGTCTAAACTTTCTTGAAAGAAAGTGCCCAAAATTGCGAGATTTAATAATAGGTTTTCAGAATAATTGTAAGTTTCTGGTACAAAGAAAACTTACATATTTCTAAAATTGGAAAATTTCTAAAATAGAAAATTTCCAAAATTGGAAAGTTTCCAAAGATGGGAAGTTTTCACAATTATTATAAAATTTCAGAAACTAGGATATTTCAAACGTTTGCGAAATTTCATGAAGATTTCCAAACTTTGAAATTCCTAAATCTAAAATTTATTATAATTGAAAAGTTTCCATAATTGAAATTTTTTTCCAAAATTAAGATTATGACAAAGTTTTCCACAAAATAATTATATGATTATGTCGAACACTAACCGGCTCTGATACCACTGTTGGGACCGGGTGCATGTTGACAAGGATACGGGTTCGTAAAATTTTAAATTTTTACGTGCAGCGGAAGAATTAGCATAAAATAATTTCTCAAATTATTTTAACCTCGTATCTAGCATGCAACCTTATGTGTGGACATGATCATAAATTAAAACTTTACGGAAAAGTAAACTAATTTACATTGTACCTTGCGTAACTCGAAGAAATGGACGAGATCCAACCGTAGCGTCCCTTGGAAGCTTCGCCTCTATTCGCGTCCACGCCGAGTTCTCTTCGGGATGACTTCGTAAAGTCACGAGTTTTCTGCCGACGAGAACTACTAGATTCTCGGAAGGCACAACTAGAAGAACAAGAGAAAAGAATGGAAACTAACCACCAAGAATCGGAATCTAAATTCCGGGAAGGAAGGAGATGCGATCCGCTTCTTCTTCTTCTTCTTCGGCTCCTTCTTGGTGATGGTTGCTTGCGCCGACCCTAGGAGGAGGAGGCGCCGACCCTAGGTGGAGTAGCTTGGGCGCCAGCCCTAGGAGGAGGGGATGTGGGCGCCGGCCCTAAGGGGAAGGGAGAAGGAGAGATTAAGAGAGAAAGAGAGGGAGCTACTAATCTCTTGATAACTCAATTAGGAATTCAAGGCTTGCCTTTGGTTCCTTTATATAGTAGCCTCTCCCTTGCCAAGTCTCTCTTTAACGGAATTTTTCATAAGAAATTTATCCTATAAATTTTCTTATGAATTATTCTGTTTAAGCCAAGTTTTATTATAACTAACTTTATAATAAAACAATTATATCTCTCCTCTTATTATGGAATAAATTTTATAAGAAATTTATAAACTTTCTTATTATGGAAAAATCAATTCATAATTGATTTTATAAAATTAAAATAAACCATTTCATGGATCATTTTAATTTCCATAAAAGAATAAAATTTCTATAAATTTATTTATATAAATTTCTTTACATAAATTTATTTATCCATAATTTATAAAACAAATCGCGCTAGATTTATTTTATTTAATTAAACCAAATAAATTGGTTTCTCCCCTTTTATGTGGCCGGCCAAACCAAAGGGGGTTGGCACCCTCTTTGGCCGGCTAAACCGAGCCGAACCGATCGCGAATTAAACTCATTTAATTAGCCCAATAAGCCTTCAAAAGACTTAGCCATTTTAAGTTTCCGTTGCGCCTCTGATTAACTCAGATTCGACTTATTTCTCTTGATTGGAAAATCTAATTTTCAACTCGTTTTAAATCCCTCGGATTACTCGTAGTGCGTGTGACTAAATAGGCTTTCGATTTATGTTGGCCGTCTATAATCAACTTATTATAGAACGATCATGAGTGGCACTTAGTAGTACATCATGACCCCCAATTAATCGAAAGATCAACGGTTGACCTCAAAAGTAATTCTGAAACCCTTCAGCAGCTCTAATGAATCGTGCCCCATTCCCTTCACCATCTTATACCCACTTGGTTCAGGACATGGTCTGTTTGTGTCAGTCCCCACTAGACTGACTACGTCACACCTAGCCCAAGTAGTGTCTTTCTCGTCCTTTGGATTTCTAATTACTCTCATGTATTTAAGAGACTCATACTCTAAACATGATATGCTCTGGCCAGAGGCTTTGAGTAACAATCCGACGATAGGCCTGGGTATACATCTCCTCGCAAGGAGTGGTGAATCCTTTGTAGGCTGTTCAATCATCTTCGGGCACTTCGGTTTATACCCAATCATCCTGGGTCCACACCTCCTTGGAGATGTTTGCTTAAGATGTTAAAGTATAAGTCTCCATGACCAAGATGACTTGAACACCGCAAGTCAAAGGAACATCGCACTTAAGCTGCAGTAAGAACTTCATCGACATATCTATATAGATTACCATATGAAGTTTTACAGCTAGTCACTCCAATGAACTAGTTCCCTTACCTAGCATCCATGTTTATCTCCGGACATCCCAATGTCACCAGCCAGTGAGAATCAGCTGATTAGAGAATAACCCATGCTAGTCTCAACAGAATTGATAGTATCCGTTTTTATCAATTCATCGACTAGGGATATTTTCAATACTTCACAATTGCACATGTAGAGATAATCACTAGTTGTGATCCCATCACAAATTCTCTTATGCTGTGAATTGTATTGCGGGCATTCAGTAGATGAGTTTAAGATCCCAATCAAATACACTAACATGTATACTCAAATAGTGAATTATCATTTATTAAAATAAATATTTACAATCATAAGGCGATTGCCTTAGGACACTTCTCTCATATCACTAACAAGTGGTAGCATGCTTCATGAGTTAATTGAGTTCTTCTTAACCCTAAACCCTAGGTTTTGGCCGAAAGTCAAGGGTAGAGGTAGCTTAGGTTTTTGACATCAAACATCCCATACAAGCATCATATATATATACATCATGTATCATACTAAGCATAGCATACATCATGGGGTAATCAACTTTCACAAACCTAATATATCATGCCTTGGCCGAAAATCATGCTAGGGGAAATTAAGATTTCCAAATCAAGTATTCCATTTAAACATCACATGCATATACATATTATCTTACTAAACATAATCATGTCTCATAGGGTAGTTTCACCTTCACAATCCCTAATGTTCATGCCTTGGCCGAATATCACATACTAGGGAACCTTAAGATTTCCAATCAAGCATTTCATTTAGACATCACATGCATATACATATCATCGTACTAAACATAATCATGTCTCGTAGGGTAGTTTAACCTTCACATACATTTCATGCAACATATTAAGCCTAGAATACATCCTAGGATAATCATGCACCCTAAACCCTAATTTTTCTAGGGTTGGCCGAAAGTCCTGGGTAGGGGAAACTAGGGTTCTTGAACTTAGGTTTCACACAAACATTTACACAAACACTTTGTCTACACTACTAAACATGGATACATCATAGGAAACCAAACAACCCTAAACCCTCTTTGCTTCATGTTTTGGCCGAAACCTTATAGGGGGTTCAACCCTAATTTTTGTTATCACAACATGTAGGGAAAACAACATATAAGTATACCCTAAATTCCAAGGGGTCTTCTCATGCATCAAGGAGTAACCAAAGTCTCCCCCTTGGGGGTGGTCGAAACCTACTCAAGGGTGAAACCCTAAAATTTTGTTCATAACATCATGAAGGAAACAACATATACATATACCCTAAGTTCCAAGGGTCTACTCTTGTAACAAGAAGTAACCAAGGCCTCCTCTAAGGGGGTGGCCGAAACTCACTAAAGGGGAAAGATCCCCATTTTTGAAAACTACAAGGAGAAGAACTCATACAATAACCATTACACTGCAGGCGAGGGGATACTTACATCCTTTCGCTTGAATTTCTCCTTCTTTTACTCCTTAGGGTACCCTTGGATGAAGGAGAGGTGAGAATTTCCCTTGTTAGACTTCTCTAGCACTCTTGGCCCTAGTAGAGGGCAAGATCCTTGAATGGTTCCTCTTCCTTCCAATTCCCTAGGGTTAGAACCCTAGGGTGCACTTTTCGAAAATGAAAAGGGGGAAGAAGGACTCTAGGTTTTCGAAAATTGAAGTGGGGAAGAAGAAGAAGAAATGTAACTTCTTTCTCCCTCTCTTATTTATACTCTTCACATGAAGGGACATATCTCTTCACTTCCCTAGCTTTAACAAGCATGTTTCTTATTCTCTCAACATGAAACATGGCTTGGTGCAATGGTTAAGACATTGTTAGTGCACTAGGAGGTTCAAGGTTCAATCCTTGCTTCCTCTTTTCTACATCTTCTTTTTATCACATTTTGCACTAATCCACATCCAAGCCCATTAAGCCAAGCCCATCATGAAATTTCATAATAATAATGTTTCATGAATTTCATAATATTTCATATGGGAAAATTTTGGGGTGTTACACAACTGGCAGCCCACTTGGCGACCCCTTTATGTTGTCTACCGACGACCATTGGCCGTGCCGTTACTCACAAGTACTTTCCACCCCTAGCCAGTGGATTTTTGCCTTCCCCAGGATTCAAACTCTAGACCCAGAAGCTGCTGTTCCAATATAAAATCGGACAGCATCTCCCCTGTCCGGCGGACAATTTACACACACATAAACTATCCAAACACACACACAATATATATATTTGGCCTCAGGCCTCAAAATAAAGACATAACATAACCAAAACACAAAATAAAACATACCTGACTGCGGACCGGTCCGACTTACGACGAAACAACCAATATAAAACCCCCTAAGGGCACACGACACATATGACATATACAAATCGTTAAAAGGGATATAAACAATGCACTAACAAGTACAACACAAAATCCTACGGTCGCGATAGGTAGGGACTGGCTGCTAGGCTCTTCTGGCGACTCCAAGTATCTCAACCTGAAATAAAATCATATGGCAACGGGGTGAGTCCATAACTCAGCGAATACCCAGCAGATATGCATAGTATGTTATAATAACAATAAGCATCTACGTTAATACAGTCTCATATCAACAATATGGAAAAACTAGTACTGGAAATATTGAGGTAGATACATACCAGAATCCAGCTAACCTGAAAAGAGGATAATAAGTACCAAGGAAATATCATTAGACATATAATCTCAAATAACAAGTCTCCAGAATATGCATGTCAAATAAGTGCAAGAATCAAGTGCAGCAAACCATGCACGATGCAAAATATGCACATGGTGCAATTACATGTGTCACCCCTGACACCAGTCAGATCAACGTACACCTGTCATAGGGACGTCTGAACGGGTAGGGCTATGACAACTGTACGCACCCTGCTATCACTGCTCCTAGGTGATCGGGTGGACAGGATGCTGGTGGAGACTCCGCTCCTACCCCAAGCAATGGGGGAGTCAAGCTCTCATCTCCTCGTGGCTCAGTACGAGAAGGGATCCCTGGCTGCTACCACGCCCGCGCTCACCCTCCAAATAGTGGCCGAACGGAGCAATACAGGGCAAATGCGCACATCCTACGGTATCCACTAACCCATGAGTGGTCGTGTGCGTATATCATGTACCGGAAGACGATTAGGCTCAACCACAAGGGAGTCGCAGATCGCCGACATGCAACAATGCAAGAATGATGTATGATATGCACACATACTTCCCTCATGTCAAATACAAGAGATACATCCCGATATCTAAGCATACATATAGATATGACAATACCTGAGACTGTATGAAACTAACAGCATAATAACTCAGGGATAAACAACAAGTATCCAGAACAAGCATAATAAACAAGGCTAGCGTATAATCTTACTGCTATCTATAACCAACCATGCATAGCAATATGACAATATCTAAAAGATAAGTCAAAGGGTACCCACCTCAATCGGAAGATGCTCGTATCAGAAAGAACCTCCCGTCCGCTAATCAGCAATGATAAATCTAATCAATGCCCTATATCAAAGGCATAAGATTTAACTACAATAATATGTAATTTATAGCTAACGAGCTATTTTAATTAATTAGGATCGTCCTAATTATCCTATTTCATTTAATTAACCATAATTAAATGATTAGACCTTAATTATCCCAAGTTATCCCGATTAGATTCCAATTAGGTTTTCGAAACCCGAATCGATCAAGTTTAGGTTATTAGGTTTAATCCCCCAATTAACCCTAATCATGCCACACCCTAACTAGTTTAGGATTTTAACAACTGAATTGATTAATTCCAACTCCACAAACAGAACCCACACGCAACACCATCAATGTCTTGTCTGAAAGAACATAAGTTTAGTCATTTACAAATGATACTAACCAAACAAAATACCACATCGTATTAGAATTAATCCAACTATCAGAATTAGGTTAAATCATATGGAGCAAAATCCAAACCTAATTCATAATTAAACCTACTCCAAGATCCAAGACAAACCCATCCCAAATACAAAACCAATTCCATGAATGGTTTGAAAAAATTTGATCTGATATAATAGTTTCAACAAATCCTCCAACTAAATATTCTACTCCTAACCTCATAACCAATCCAATTCCTACAGCCATGGATGGCTCACAACAGATAGCACCCAAATTCAAAAGAAATGTATCAACCTACAATATCTAAGTTTCATAACTATTAGCATCCTCTTCCACATCAGAATCAAATACTCATGACCATCGGTTCCTCACACGAAATCAGAGCACTACAAATTCAATTGCAAAACAATCTCTACCGATCCAACAGATCTAAACATTCATAACATAATTCATCCAACTGCAAACCAAAGCATCTCAATCCAAAATAAGATCATGGCAGTGAACCATACCCAAATAGGGAATCCTCACTCAAGAACAGAACCATTCTAGATTATCCCCTATTTCGGATCGAGTAAACACCAAGCAAACCAAATCAGAAACCAAATCCGGCAATGACATCACACGGCAATCAACCTCACGGTAGGTTATCCCAAGCCAAAGGACTAAGCTAAACACTTACCCAAAATAGAAACAAGGCGAGATTTATTTCATAGTTATGCTACAATCTCATTTAACAATTAGAATCAAATCCCAAAATCAGATTGCCCTTATGAACCAATATCCAAATCTGAAACACTAACAAATGGTATTACATGACAACACACATCTAAATGGTTGCTCACGACAACGATTACAACAACCCAAATCAACACAGCAATTACCGCCACCAATCCGAGATCTGATCAATGTAGGTAACAAGTGGTAATCCGATAAAATTTGATTTCAAAGCCACAAGGCAAACTGAAACACCAATTCATCAAGTTATAAAACGAAACCTAACATGTTTAGTATATAAGCCCCATATAGATCAGAAATTACAATTTGTATCAACCCTCCAAAGCAAAATCAACTCCAACCTTCACAACCCACGCCTAGATCATCACAAGTTTAGTAAACCCATTCAACATAGGGCAACTGTTAATCTCTATATCTAAATCTGATTTCACAATGGAATTCCGATCTTAAACAGTAGGATTCTCCAGGTTGCAAACCAAAATCCCGAACACAAACAATTCCAAGGGAAGCGGAAAAGCAAGGAAAAATCTACTACCCAAGGAGGTCCTTACCTGCCTGTGATCGGCGATGAAGCAAGATCACGCAAGGGAAAATAGGCGTCGACTCACGCTCAAACTGAGGGATCACGCTCCTTTGTCAAAGAAGAAGAGAGCCACCATTAGCTCGCTGAAGAGGGATGAAGGGGGTCGATACTGCTCGCGTGGAGAAGTGAAAGACTCGAGGTGGCTCTCAACTCGCCTCCTCGACTGGTGGCTGGCGACCGGAGACAAGGCAGCGCTTTCTCCACTCGCGGCGGAGGCTAGGCACGCGGACAAGATGGAGAAGAAGGGAGGATCGGGTGCTTGGTTGATGCCGTCGACGTCCTGATCTGGCGAGCGTGGAGAGGAAGGGGTCGTCAGGTGTGGCTGCGGCTAGGTCATCCGGAATGGGAGAGGGTGGCGTCGAGTGTGGCTGCGACTGCGGCCGAATGAAGTGGAGAAAAGAAATTTATATATGAAGGGCTTTTTGCAGAAATGTCCTCTATCTTTCAGAAATCTAAACCCGACCCTTAGGGTAAGGGTTTTAGCCCTTTGACCCTCCAATTAGATATAATCCATCTCAATAAATTTTCTAGGATTAAATTATTTACCCTCTCGTAATTTAAGAGGTATCCCAAAACCCTTTATCATAGTCCGATAATTTCAAATCTTCCAAATAAATTTTCTAAAATTTTATTTTACTGTGTTTTTAATTAGCCGTATTTAACATTCTCCCCCACTAATAAAAAATTTGGTCCCCAAATTTCACCATTCCACATACGGCACACACTAACAGCTAAACATGTCTGTACTCCTCATGAGTAACCACTTCATCTGATACCCTAAGGTTACGCTGCTACAGGAGATTGGAGTTATCCATCCAGAGGATATTATCCGATAACCAGGTACATCCGAACAATCATTCAGTCATCACACCTATCCAGGGCACTCAATCCTATGATCACTGGCGCTCTACCTATACTTCGATCCTCCAACATATAACGTCAAATCCATGGGTATCACCCAAGTATCCCCAAAATAATAACATCCTCCAAAGCATCACAAGTCATATACATATATCCTTCAATAGGCCGTTAGAAGATAACATATAATTTAAAATTGTGCTAATATGTCTTACCATATGCTGCTATCAATAACAGACTTCCCAAATAATCGAGCACCGAAAGATCATTTATCCACCCGATGATCCATCAAAAAAAACTACAAATTCGATAGGTCCATGTTCACTAATAGAATCCTCAAAATATAACATATCATAGAGATTCGTCAATCTCAATCCACCTCTCAACACCAACAAGAAAGTCCATGGTGATATCAACCTTATCATCCCGTGAACTAATAGATCCACAATGTGGGTATAATAACCAAAAACCAGTGGATTTCTTTAACCTCCTTATGAATGTCGAATATCTCACTAGAAGGTAAGGATAAAGCTAACTTCACATCCTCCGCACCCTAGCGGGTTGTAGATCCCGATGCACCATCGAGATTATCCAACCATATACACCTAATCTATGAGTTTGAATCCCTCATAGACTAGTGTAGGAACTAGCGAGTCACATCGACCGTCGACTCGTAATCCAGTACAATCCAATTCCTCCACTCCCAGGTCAAAACCCTCTAAGATCCTACTCCATAACAAGGAGCTAGAAACATGCTATCTCTCAGGAGTATTTCCACATACTCATGAAACAATTCCTTTATTTTCCAACAGGTCGTCCTCGATATCATCTAACCAAAGGTGGTCTAGTCTTATAAGTGATTTGCCTCCACGCAAATCATAAGTCTGTAGGTACCTTTTTAGTTATTCAAACCAAGTACAAGTGATTCCATGGTCAAACCCCCTAAGGAACAGAGTGTATCAATCCGCTACTAATCGTAATAGTATGTAAGTAATGTTACCCTACTGCATCAATGCAGATCATATTCTCAAGACATGCCATCTAGCTTATCTGTCCAGATACACGCAACATAAAAAGCATGCAGCTCCAAGAGCTAAAGTGAGTGGATCTAATATTGATCGAGCTAATACGGTAGGCATCCCTGGTCCTCACTCAGCTGATAGTAGCTAGTACAAGTATTAAGAATAAGTCCAGGAAAAATCAAACAAAATCCTTAACCTCCAATATCTTGATGGCAGGTTCAACACTCATCCTCCAACCCGTATGTCGGTATCACACAAGAATCAAGATTCTCTGCATTTAGACAATTCCACAACAAGCCAACTAATGGCCTTCATGGTTGATCTTGACCATGATTACTATAAACTGATTGACCTTAAGTCATCAGACCTAACCAAATTAAAAAGGTACTTACTAGGCGGGTACAAAAATAGTAACATGATCCAATAACATGTGAGAATTTCTAAATCATACCTAAATATACAGGTATAGTAACATGATCTAGTAATCCGAGAGAACTACTAACCATACCTAAATATACAAGAGTGGTAACATGATCCAATAACATGTGAGAATTTCTAAATCATACCTAAATATACAGGTATAGTAACATGATCCAGTAACCCGAGAGAATTACTAACCATACCTAAATATATAAGAGTGGTAACATGATCCAATAACATGTGAGAATTTCTAAATCCTACCTAAATATACAGGTATAGTAACATGATCCAGTAACATAAGAGAATTTTCTAACCAATACCTAAATAGGATAAGGGATACAAAAGATTAGGAGAAATACCTGTCGCCTGAAGAAGTCCCATCGCCAAGTCCCAAACAACCACATCGATAAAACTACTCTGAACAAATCCGGAAAGACTCGTAAAACAAGTAGGCATCGCAAACCTACGTTCTGATACCAAAATAAATTGGTATCAGATAGACACCGAAAATCCACAAGTCCTCAAGGTATCCGACAACCTGAGCTCTGATACCAAAATAAATTATCACGCCCCGAGACCCAGGAGCCGCTGTTCCAATATAAAATCGGACAGCATCTCCCCTGTCCGGCGGACAATTTACACATACATACACTATCCAAACACACACACAAAATATATATTTGGCCTCAGGCCTCAAAATAAAGACATAAGATAACCAAAACACAAAATAAAACATACCTGACTGTGGACCGGTCCGACTTACGACGAAACAACCAATACAAAACCCCCTAAGGGCACACGACACATATGACATATACAAATCGTTAAAAGGGATATAAACAATGCACTAACAAGTACAACACAAAATCCTACGGTCGCGATGGGTAGGGACTGGCTGCTGGGCTCTTCTGGCGACTCCAAGTATCTCAACCTGAAATAAAATCATATGGCAACTGATAAATACTATTTTATTGATTATTTGAGCTACTTAAATCCATGTTTGACCTATGTTTTTATTACTAAAATTGTGAAATTGCCCTAGGTTTTAGAACATACTCTTATTTTGGACTAAATTGTAAATTTGCATTAAATTGGATTATTTGGCCACTAAATTCTTGATCTATTTTTGTAGGGATCAAAGGTTCAAGGACCTAGGGCATATTGGGTCAAACTTGAGTCGGAAGTGACCCGGATCGAATTATCAAGATTATGATTTAATCTGGGCCGTCCGATTCAAGAGCGGCTAGATCTGAGCCATCCGGGACGATCCGAAGCAATCTGAGCTAGGGCAAGGGTTGATCAAGAGCCCTGATCAAGATCTGAAGATTTCATCCCAATCAGAGCTAAATCAACCGTTGGATCAAGCTTGGAGGGCTCTAGATCATCCATTCAAAGATTAGCTTGATCTGGACCATCCGATGCAAATCAGGAGGATCCGAGCTACCACAAGGCAGATCCTGACCTCAAATCATCATCATCAAAGTTTGGCTCCAATTAGAGCAAGATCAGCCGTTGAATTTTCTCAAATCAATCACAGCCGTCCATTTCTGATTACTTAAGGAAAAATTGCCGCAGCTTCCTCTCCATCGCGTCTTCGCCGCTACAGTGTTTTCCTTTGGCGTGTTCTTCGTGTTCTTGAGTTTTTTTCTTCATCCGAAGGCTTGATCACTCGATTCTTGATTCAAAGCTAGTGCTAGGTCATTGGGAAAGCCATCAGTGGAGTTTCCGGATCAGATTTGCTCAATAGACAGTGCTGTTGAGAGGTTTCCGCAGTTCTGGCCATTTGACATCTTTGGATCGGCTGTGCTCGATTTCATTCCAACTGAGCTATCTAGAGGGGTTCCCTAGAGAGTTTAGATCATCATCCATTCACCCTTGCACGCAGACGCAGCTGAAATGAAGATTTCGAGTGAAAATTTCAGAAATGAGCAATCTGAACTGTATTCAATCGCAGATGGAGTTTTCCCCATGATTTGCTGAGCTTGCGGGTCCGAGGCTCTCCCTTGCTTGACAACCAAGGAGTACCTGAGCTGAAGAAGGGATCGAGGAGTAGTTTAATTAGTTTAATTTCTGTTTTAGCTGTAGTTTTTTGTGTTCTGTCGAATCTGCACTGCTTTGTTCTGATTTCTAGTTAGCTGCTATAATTTCTGTTTTAAATTGTTTTTGGCAGTAGTTAAGATTCAATTCAGTAAGTAAAGTAGTTAGTGAATGAGTCTAGTGCACAAAAGCTTCAGATTTCAGCTTAATTTCTGTCAAATTCTTGCGTGCCAATTTGTTAAGCTTGCGTATCAAGCATTTCCTGCATTTTGACTTGGCGTATCAAATCCTTAGGAGCAGTTCATGTTAGCTAGATTAGATTATGTCTGAATGTTTTCTTATGTTAGATTGGGTTAATTCATCATCAGTTTGCTTGTAAGTTTTTGAGCTTGATTGTCCCCTGAATTTAGTTGAAAGTTCTGCACATCTAAATTCTGAATTTGGTGTTCCCTTCGGTTTGTTTACTTTGACAGCTTCCATTTGATAATTCTGAATTTTATTTTCATTTCTGAATTCCCTCAGTCCATTGCATGTCACTTGCTTACATCCCGAACTGTTAGAATAAATTTTCGGCACAAGAATTCAACAACTCGGCACAAGAGCTTCATCTTGCGTGCCAAGTTGTTGGATTTTTTTATTTGCATCAGATTTCCACTAGTTTTTCTTGATGTAGGACAGCTACTGAAGTCTATTGATATCATCTTTAGAATTCTTGATGTTTCTTTGCATTGGTTTGCTTTCCAAAATCATAGCTAGTTTTAGTTAAAGTGCTTGATCAAATTCTGAATTTCACATGCTCTTATTTGTGTCAAGCTTGTTCATTTCCGAAAATTGCCATCACTACCTCTATATCTCAGCTTAGTGTTTGTTTGCAATTGAATTTAGATTTGTTTTCCAATTCGGTCAAGTACCTTGTTTGATTTGGTTTACTACTAGTTGAGTTTTTCTTTAGTGCCAACTTCTTATTTTGTTCATTAGCTTAAGATTCTTACTTCTCCATTGCAATTTCATTTTCGATTACAACCCAAAACCCAATTACTTATTTGAAACTCCAAAAACACAAACGACACATAAACCAAGCTCGAATCAAACACGACAACTAGCCCCGAGAAAAATATGACCTGTGGCCCCTATATTACATTTTCATACTTTTGATTGTAAAAGGGTTTCCAGCATTCATTCACATCTAAATTTGAGACCCACATTCGTGACAGTCATATTTGGGCTTATCAAATTTTTGGCGTCGTTGCCGGGGATTATACTAGTTGACTTGTTTGATTTTTGCTTGTGCACTTATTTCATATCATTCTTGACTTACTTTTGTGCTTATTGCTATATCTTTTGATTTAATTTTATTTGTTTTATCTTTTTATCCACTTTTACTGCGAGTTGTTTGATTTTATGACCAGGTCTTTAGGTGGTGATTTAAAAGATTTTGACCCTAAGATTGAGAGGACTTTCAGAGCCAGGAGGAGCCAGGCCATTCTTTCTGAGACCACAGATATCCCTCCTATTCAGACTATCTTCACTCACTCAGGCATTGACATGGCAGACCACCAGAGAACCATGAAGGAGCTCGCAGCACCTGACGCTGCATTTCAGTACTCCAGCATAGCTTATCTAGAGCTAGGGGGAATTTTGAGCTCAGATCTGGACTCATCAATTTGCTGCCCAAGTTTCAGGGTTTATCTGGAGAGGATCCAAACAGACACCTGCACGAATTGTAACGACCCGGAAAATTCTCTTAATATTTTTTGAAAATATTGAGCATGTCTAGATAATTTTCCGAAGGACCTAGAGGCATTAATACGAACATTGGCCTAGGAAATCCATGTTTTCTCATTTAAATTGAGGAAACCAAGTGCTAATGGACCTTATATGGGCTTCCTAGTACTATGATTATAGGTGGATTTTTAGGAAGAATTAGTATAAATATAAATATGAATTTATTTGGGCACATTAACATGATTATGGGAAAGTATTAGCCTAACGTTCCCATCTAAATTGAGGAATTTGGTACTAATGGGCTTTAAATGGGCCCAAAAATGGGTATTAATTAGGTAAAATTAATATAAATATAAAAGAATTTTATTTAGGAATATTAGTACAATTATGGGTAATTTTAGGGGGGATTTTCGGAATTTAAGAAAATAAAGTAATAAAATAAATGAAATGAAAATCAAAATAAAAATAAATGTGCATGAGCCAAGGATTGAACCTTGGACCTCTTGTGCAACCAAGAATGCTTTAACCAACTCACCTAGCAAGGAATTCATATGAGTAATTGAAGTGGAGGATGGTTAAGAGGTAAAAGGAGGTGAAGGGTCATGGAGAGGCTCTTCATTTGCCTCCTTGATGGGTTATAATGAGAGGAGTTTTGGGAGTTACTTCTTCTCTCAATCAATTGCATTACCTCTCCTCTTCATTCCTCATTCTTGCCGAGCACCAAAGGGAGGAATTCCTTGGGGAAAACTTCACAAGAGGTCTCATCTCTCAAGATCTAAAGTTCCTACAAGGTGACAAGGACTAGTTGTGGTCAAGAGATACCAAGTCCTCTTCCTTCTCCTCTTTCAAGGTTCAAAAAATCAAGAAATCTAAAGTAAGACTCTATCACCTGTGGTATAATAGTTCCCTCTGATTTTTATGATTTTTAGTATGATATAGTGGTTGGATTTCGAATTAGATGTTGAAAGGAAAGAAAACCAAGACCCTCATGTTTAAGGGTTTCGTCCACCTTGATTTTTAGGTCTATAAATATGCTAAAAATCAGTATAATGCTATTTAATGTTCCTTGATGATGTTTAGAGGTTAAGTATAATTTTTGGGAATTTTTTGAGTACCCTAAGACACCTAAGGTTTCGGACAACATGAAAGGAACCAAACTAAGAACCCTAAGTTTAAGGGTTTCGGCCACCATGATTTATAGGTCTATAAATATTCTAAAAATCTGTATAATGCTATTTAATGTTCCCTGATGATGTTTAGAGGTTAAGTATAATTTTTGGGAATTTTTGGAGTACCCTAAGACACCTTAAGGTTTCGGACAACATGAAAGGAACCAAACTACGAACCCTAAGTTTAAGGGTTTCGGCCACCATGATTTATAGGCCTATAAATATGCTAAAAATCTGTATAATGCTATTTAATGTTCCCTGATTATTTTTAGAGGTTAAGTATAATTTTTGGGAATTTTTGGAGTAACCTAAGACACCTTAAGGCTTCGGCCAACATGAAAGAAGCAAAACCAAGACCCGTAGGATTGAGGGTTTCGGCCACCATGATTTTAAAGACTATAATCATGCCAAAAATCTTTATAATGTTATTTAATGTTCCCTTATGATGTTTAGAGGTTAAGTATAATTTCTGGGAATTTTTGGAGTACCCTAGGACACCCTAGGGTTTCGGCCAACATGAAATAAACAAATCAACACCCTAGAGACCCTATGGGTTTCGGCCACCATGGTTTAGGGTTCAAAAATGATGCTAAAAATCTTTATAATGTTTTATAATGTTCTCTTATGAGGTTTAGTAATTAAATATAATTTTTAGGAATTTTTGGGGCACCCTAGGATACCCTAGGGTTTCGGCCAACAACAAGACCTCATGGGTGGAGTTGGGTCTAAAACCCCAAGCATGTGTTTGATGTATTAACATGATATAAGAGAGATGGAGGGTGTTTATGTGAATGTTTCACATAGCTTTGAGACCCTATAGGTTTCGGCCAAGTACCCTAATAGGGTGGGAAGTTAGGACTTATTTCAAGTAAGGGCCCCAATGGCCCTATGGTAAGGTATGGTTGATGTTTAAGCAATTGATTTGGGGTTTTAATGGAATTTTTCCATACCCCCATGGCCTTGAAGTTTCGGTCGAGAGCAAGTTTAGGGTTAAAGGATTAGGGTTGGGCTTAAGTAGGGAACCAAAGGGGTTCCTATGGCCTAGTATATGTGTATGAGTTACCAAGATATATGTTTAAGTAAGATGGAAGAAGTTCTATGTTAACCAAACCTTTAGTTTGTATGTCATGAATTATAGGATAAGTCATAGATGTTTAGACATGTACCATGATTTGTGAATAATATGTAAGTATGCCATGTCTTATGAATGATGAATGATATGCCATGAATGATGAATGATATGTCATGTTTATGAATGATATGCCATGTTTATGAAGGATATGTCATGTTTTATGAATAAGATGTAAGTATGCCATGTTTTATGAATGAGGTTAAAGTCCATGCCTTTAGGGCATAATGATGATGTTAAGTATGATGAATGAATGATGATGAATGACAAGTATGATGAATGAATGATGATGAATGACAAGTATGATGAATGAAAAATGATGCTTATGTCTTTAAGGCATAAATATGCTAAACGACACGGTTGATGGTTGACGGTACGACGATCGAAAGGATCGGTAAATGGGTCGGTAGACGGGCCGAGCCGTAACAAGTATGCTATGTTAAGTATGCCATGAATGTCTCATGAATGATGAAGCATGTAAAGTATTTTATTTTATAAATGGGCTTGTACCGGACCGAAGTATGGGTCCAAGGGATGGGCACCTTAAGAATGCCCCGGTTCTGGACTACCGACTATGCTGTCCACGGTTCTGGCACTACCGAAGCTGTGCAACAGGGATGGGCACCTTAAGAACGCCTCGGTTCGGGGACTACCGACTATGCTGTCCTTACCCTAGTAGGTCGAGGCTAGCTACCTCGTATTTACTTAGGGATGCGCACTTATGATGTATGTATGTGGTACAAGCCAGGGCCCCAATGATATGATGAATATGTTTAAGCATTTAAAAGTTTGTTTTTAAAGATTAAGCATCCTTATATATATATATATGCATTTGCCACATGCATCCATCCATGTTATGCATTATGTTATGAAAAGTATGTTTATGAAAGGTATGTTTATGAAGGTATGGTTATGCCATAATTTATTTATGTTTATGCCATGATGTAATTATGTTTATGCCATGATTTATTATGTTTATGCCATAATTTATTTATGTTTATGCCATGATATAATTATGTTTATGCCATGATTTATTTATGTTTATGCCATGATGTAATTATATTTATGCCATGATTTATTTATGTTTATGCCATGATGTAATTATGTTTATGCCATGATTTATTTATGTTTATGCCATGATGTAATTATGTTTATGTCATGATTCATTTATGTTTATGCCATGATTTAATTATGTTATGCTAAGTTAGAATGCCATCATTTTATTTATGTTTATGCTAAGTTAGAATGTCATGATATTTTGTTAGTTTTGGATACCATGATTTAATTATGTTTATGTTAAGTGAGATTGCCATGATTTTATTTATATTCATGCTAGATAGGGTGCCATGATTTAATTATGTTTATGCTAAGTTAGAATGCCATGATCTTATTTACGCCCATGTTAATTTTGAAGCCATGATTTAAGTAGGTTTGTGCTAAGATAGAATGCCATGATTTTATTTAGGTTCATGCTAAGAATGGTGGTGAGGTTATGTTTATTATGTTATGTCTATGCCAAGTATTATGTCATGCTATGAATGTTTACGATGTTGATGTCTATGTCAAGTATTATGCTATGCCATGAATGTCTTATGGTTATGTTTATGTCATGCTATGAATGTGATGAAGCTATGGCTATGTCATGATGAAAGTATGCTATGTAATGATAAGGCTTATGTTATAAGTATGCTAATGTTTCATATGCTCATGATAATTGATGAATGGTTTTAGTGAGTTGGAAAGAGTCTTACTAAGCCTGTGTGCTTATAGTCTTATTTCCTTATACCGCAGATCACGCAAGGGGACAGTAAGGAAGCAGCAGGAGGGCGTCAAAGAATGTGTGTGATAGTGACTTGGCCAAGAGACCATATGTTTGCTGGTCTTATGATAGAACTTTACCATTACTATTAAGTACTTGAATATGACTCTATGACATGATGCTAAAGTATGACATGATGCTAAGTATAACATGATGCTAAAATATGACATGATGCTAAGTATGATATGATGCTAAGTATAAAGTTAATACGTCAAGTTCCCATGTTATGATGCTAGGAATGGTAGTAAGTGCATGTAGGTGTAAGTTTAAAGGTTTCCGCTGCATTATGATGTCTACATGCCCTAAGTATGTATGTTAACGTAACGCCGCTTTATGAAAAAAAAAAACGGGCGTTACACGAATTCCATGTGGTATGCTCCACTATGAAGCCTCAGAGCATTTCTGAAGAAGACATCAAGCTGAGAGCTTTCCCTTTCACACTGACAGGAGCAGCAAAAGACTGGTTCTATTATTTGCCTACAGGACATGTGTCTAGTTGAATTGCTATGAAGAAGGCATTTTTGGAGAAGTATTTCCCAGCATCCAGGACAGCTATCATCAGAAAAAGCATCTGTGGGATTCAGCAGGTGGTGGGAGAGACACTGTATGATTACTGGGAGAGATTCAACAAGATGTGTTCAAGTTGCCCCCAGCATCAGATCAGTGAGCAGTTGTTGATTCAGTATTTTTATGAGGGATTGCTGCAGATGGACAGAGTCATGATAGATGTTGCAGCTGGAGGGGCCCTAGTGAACAAAACGCCAATTCAAGCTAGGGAGTTAATTTCTAATATGGCGGAGAACTCCCAACAATTTGGAGATAGAGCCTTGACCACCAGAGGAGTGGGTGAAATTCAGGGAGTTCCTACTGATCAGAAGGAGGTTAAGAATGCATTGATGGAGCTCACCTCAGCTTTTAAGCAAATGGAATTAAAAATGGAAAGACTTAGTTCGACTCCTTCAGTACCTCCACCCTCTAGTCAAGTGATAAGTGTGTGTGGCATTTGCTCTAGTCTAGAGCATACCTCAGATTCATGCCCCACCCTCCAACAGGATGAGACAGTAGCGGCATTAGTAAGAGGACAATTTCAAGCGAGAAACAATCTGTATTCTTCTACTTACAACCCCGGTTGGAGGAATCATCCTAACTTGAGGTATGGGAATGCTTTCTGCCAACAAGAGCCTCAAACTCAGTCCTCACAGCAGCATCTACCGAACTTCCAGCAGTCACAGCAAACTCAGATCAATCAGCAACAATTTCAGCCATCAAACCAAAGTTTTCAGCCTCCGTTTCAGCCTAATTCCCAACATTTTCAGCAACCATTTCAGCATTTCGAACCTCAATTCCAGCAATACAATCAAGGGCAGCAAGGCTTGCAATCATTTCCAGTTTTTCCAGCTCCAAATCAACAAAATTTTCAGCCATCACAGCCCATGAATCAGAATTTTCAGCCCTACAATCAAGGGTTTCAAGGCAGAATTTTCAGCCCTCGCCACCTAATTTTCCAGCTCAAAATCAGAACTTTCAAGGCTGCATTTCCCAGCAAAATTTTCCAGCATATCAGCCCTCTAATCAGTTCTTTAATCAGCCCCAACAGCATGGTTGTCAACAGAATCAGCAAGCTCCACAATTTCAGCCAACTAATTCATCTTTTCAAGGTCAATCAAGGAGCTATTCTAATCAAGGAGGTTATGGGAGCTCAAGTGGAGGAAATGCGTCCCAACAGAGGGTTGAGGATATGTTTTCACAGATGATGCAGCAACAACAAGCTCAACAACAACAAATACAACAAGTTCTTCAACAACAACAACAACACAATCAAAACGTTGAGAGGCAAATAGGGCAATTAGCGAGTGGAATTAATCAAAATCAAGCTCAAGGATCAAGTCAACTTTCTTCCCAAACTATTCCTAATCCCAAAGGGAATGTGAGTGCTATAACTTTGAGAAGTGGGAAGGTTACAACATCTCCGAAGAGTCCAAGAGCAGAATTTTCAGGAGACCGGACAGCAACTCCAATTCCGGCCCCAAACAGCAATGAAATGAGTCCAAATTCAGCTGATTCCAACCCTAGCCCGTTCCCAACCCTTTCCTCAAGCAACCCTCCAAATTTGGTGGTAAACGGAGAAGAAAACAGTGTCGAGGCTGATTTTACAGCCACTACTACGCATGGGACAGCAGGGCAGAATTCAGCAGCTCCACTTCCAGCCAAAGAGAATGATTTTAGGGTTCCTTTACCCTTTCCACAGCAGAGAACACATGCTAAAAAGCAAGTGGAGGAAGAGAAAGCCAAGGAATTCAATGAGTTAGTGGAACTATTTAGCAAGGTGGAGATCAATGTACCTTTGTTGACCATGATCAAGCAAATTCCAAAGTACGCTAAGTTTTTGAAAGATCTTTGTATTCATAAAAAGAAACTCAAGGAAAATGAGTTGGTCAGCTTTGGAAAAAACATCTCAGCACTTATCCACACTATTCCTCAAAAGTACGAAGACCCAGGGGTATTCACTGTTTCTTGTGAGATAGGGAGCACAGTATTCCATGATGCTATGTTAGATTTAGGAGCTTCCATAAATGTGATGCCCAGGTCAGTATTTCAGATGCTTGGCATAGGCCCTTTACAGCCCACTGGCGTGGTTATACAGCTAGTAGACAGGAGTCAGACCCACCCAGCAGGTATGATTGAAGATGTTTTGGTGAAGGTAAAGGAGCTTATATTTCCTGTTGATTTCTATATTTTGGATATGGAGGGAGATTACTTGGCACACCATTCTCCACTTATCTTAGGCAGGCCTTTTCTGAAGACGGCCAGAACGAAGATTGATGTATATGCCGGGACACTTTCTATGGAGATTGGAGACACGGTTGTACAGTTCAGCCTTTTTGATGCTATGAAGCATCCGAGAGAGGACCATTCTATCATGAGCATGGACATTGGCTGGCACAGACAGAGTTAGAGACTGAGGGATTTCTGGAGGATTTTTCTGAAGGAGTTATGTATTCAGAGGAGGCTGAGAGAGTATTGACTGCTGATACTGAGGATTTTACAGAAGATATTTCAGACACACTTCCAGCTAGAGAGATTTTTCTAGGTATAGGGGATTGCACAGAGCCCCAAGGATCACCTATTTTTCCTGATATTCAAAGTGTAGGGGATTGCACTAAGCCTTAGGGACCACTTATTTCTACTGAAGAGGACCAGGGTGAGCTGAAGCCATTACCAGGTCACTTGAAGTATGCATACTTAGGAGAGGAGCAGACTTTTCCTGTTATTATTGCACAGCATTTGGAGTCAGAACAAGAAGAAAAATTACTGCAAGTCCTGAGGCACTACAAAAAGGCGATTGGGTGGACTTTATCAGATATACCAGGTATCAGCCCAGCTATCTGCATGCACAGGATATTTTTGGAAGATAATGTCAAACCAGTGAGTCAACCACAAAGGAGACTCAACCCACTTATTTTGGATGTTGTAAAGAAAGAGGTGACTAGACTTCTACAGGCAGGTATCATTTTCCCTATTTCTGACAGTCAGTGGGTTAGTCCTATTCACGTGGTGCCCAAGAAATCTGGAGTGATTGTGGTGGCGGATGAAAGCAATGGACTAGTGTCCACCAGAGTTAAGAATTCCTGGAGAGTCTGCATTGATTACAGGAAGCTCAACAAGGTCACAAGGAAAGATCACTTCCCTCTACCGTTCATTGATCAGATGCTTGAGAGACTGGCAGGGAAGTCACACTACTGTTTCTTGGACGGGTTTTCAGGCTATTTTCAGATTTGCATAGATCCAGAGGACCAGAAGAAGACCACCTTCACTTGTCCTTTTGGCACATTTGCCTATAGACGTATGCCCTTCGGACTCTGCAACGCACCCAGTACCTTTCAGAGATGCATGGTGAGTATATTTGGTGAGTTGCTAGAGGACTGTATGGAGGTATTTATGGATGATTTTTCAGTTTATGGCACATCTTTTGGTTCATGTTTGAATAACTTGTCTAGGGTTTTACATCGTTGCATTGAAACTAACCTTGTTCTTAATTTTGAGAAATGCCACTTTATGGTAGAGCATGGGATAGTACATGGACACATAGTCTCTCAGAAGGGTATTGAGGTAGATCCTGCTAAAATTAATGTTATTTCTTCTTTATCTTACCCCGTTTACCCCGTATGCGTATGGGATATTCGTGCTTTTCTAGGACATGTAGGATTTTACCGCAGATTCATTAGAGATTTCAGTTTGATTGCTCGACCCTTGACACGACTGTTGCAGAAGGATGTTGAGTTTCACTTCGATGAAAAATGCAAGGAAGCTTTTCATAGACTCAGGGAGGCTCTTACCTCAGCTCCTATTATTACATCACCTGACTGGACTTTACCTTTTGAATTAATGTGTGATGCTTCTAATTTTGCAGTGGGAGCTGTTCTAGCACAGAGGGTAGATGGAGCACCACATGTCATTTCCTATGCATCCAAAACCCTAGATGCCGCCCAAGCCAACTACACCACGACTGAAAAGGAGCTTCTTTCCATTGTTTTTGCTTTAGATAGATTCAGATCTTATTTATTATGCTCACATGTGATTATTTTTTCTGATCATGCAGCTCTCAAGTACTTATTGAAGAAGCCTGATGCAAAACCCAGATTGATCAGATGGATGCTCCTACTCCAAGAATTTAACCTGGAGATCAGAGATAGAAGTGGAAAAGAGAACTTAGTTGCAGATCATTTGAGCAAACTTGAAGGAGATGGATCTCCTACCACCATTGATGATGACTTCAGAGATGAGCACTTGATTTCAATGCATGGTGAGACACCGTGGTATGCTGACCTAGTTAACTTTTTAGTTGCACATGTATTTCCCACTCAATTTTCGAAAGCTCAAAAAGATAAATTAAAAAGTGATGCAAAGTTTTATGTGTGGGATGATCCTTATCTGTTGAAATTTTGTAATGACCAAATAATTAGGAGATGCATACCCGATCATGAGTTTACTTCTGTCCTTACTTTTTGTCATTCATCAGCTTGTGGGGGACATTTTGGACCTCAGAGGACTGCTAGGAAAGTATTAGAGTGTGGATTATACTGGCCCACCCTTTTTCATGATTCACATGTTTTTTATAAAAATTGTGATAGATGCCAGCGAACTGGGAACATAGGAGCGAGACATGAGATGCCCCAGCATGCTATACTTTATTGTGAGATTTTTGATATTTGGGGGATAGATTTTATGGGATCTTTTCCTGCATCTTATGGTTATCTGTATATTTTACTTGCTGTGGATTATGTTTCGAAATGGGTGGAGGTCATTCCCTCCAAGACTGATGATTCTTCTGTGGTTTGTAGTTTTGTTAGGTCACATATTTTCTGCAGGTTTGGAATTCCAAAGGCAATAATCAGTGACCAAGGATCTCATTTCTGTAACAAACACATGAAGGCGATGCTTAGCAGATATGGGGTGGTCCATAAAATCTCTACATCCTATCATCCCCAAACAAATGGACAGGCTGAAATTTCAAACAGAGAGATCAAATCCATCTTAGAGAAGACAGTTGGGCCCACTAGGAAAGACTGGAGCAAGAGGCTAGATGATGCACTCTGGGCCTACAGAACAGCGTACAAGACACCGATTGGCATGTCACCCTACCGCATGGTTTATGGTAAGGCTTGTCACCTCCCAGTGGAAATAGAGCACAAGGCATATTGGGCGGTGAAAGCTTGTAATTTCGATGCTACCAAGGCGGGGGAAGAGAGAAAATTGCAACTCCAAGAACTTGAAGAAATTCGATTGGAAGCATTTGAAAATTCAAGGATTTATAAGGAGAAGACCAAGAACTTCCATGACAAACACATTGTGAAAAAAGACTTCAAAGTTGGCGAGAAGGTTTTATTGTATAAATCAAGGCTCAAATTGATAAGAGGTAAGTTGAGATCAAGGTGGGAAGGTCCATTCATTATAACTGACATTTTTCCCTATGGAGTTTTTGAAATTAGGGACGAAGCTAATGGATTTGTGTGGAAAGTTAATGGCCACCGGCTCAAGAAGTATTTTGAAGAACTAAAGGAGCTAGAGGTGGAGGATGTGTACATTGAGGATGCTATCTACCCAACTTAAGGGGGGTTCACTTTCTCTACATTTACATTTCATTGTACATATCATTTTCATGTTGCTAGGAATAAATGTTTTTCTTTTTGAAGTAAGTAGTTGATAATAAATTTTTAGGAAACATGACATGAATAAAATCATTGTAAATACCATGTCCTTGTAAATATAGTTTTGTCACTTTTTCTTACATGACTAGGAATAAATGTATCCCTCTAGTTTACTCCATAGAATTTTAGAATCTTTTGGAAAATAAATTAAATTTGGTTGTCAAAACTTAGGGTTTGAGTTCATGGATGAAATCTTGGATGCTTGAGTACGATTTTGCTTTAGATTCTTAATTGAGGATTTGAGATGGATTATTTTTACCTAGTGAGATAGCCTTATTTTATGATACACATATGTTATTGTATTCTAGAACTTGCTTAGGTTCTTTCAAAATCATATTTCAATGGTTGGATCACATCTATAGGGACTAATCATTTTGTTTACCTTTCCAATTCAATTTTGGCAAAAATCATGTCTATTCTATTTACCTTTCCTTATTGCTAATCTTAACCCTAATTCTTCTATGGATTTGTTTGCTTGGGATGTTTTCTTAATGCTATTTTGCCCGAGACGGACAAAGATTTAAGTGTGGGGGAGTGATTGGTGATTTGGAAGCAATTTTTTTTTATCAAGGATGCATTTCAACTCGAAAAAAAAGTTTTCATGTGCCAAGTGAGTGATGTTTGGTACCAAGAATGAGCTAGAGAGATGGAAGCAATTGGGAATTGAGTTTCCTTATCATATTTTGAAGACTTAAATGGCAAGCAATGAAAAATCAGTGCCAAAAAGAAAAAAAAATGGCAATGTATCAACTTACCTAGTGAAGCATTTAACTCTCCATTACCATGTGATGTATTTATTTGGAGAAATCAAAGTTTTTGCAATGAATCTGCCATGAAGCTAAAATTGAGAGAAAAACAGAGAAAAAAATTTCAGAAGCAGAGCTAAGACAAGTTGGCACGCATTGGAAGCAAACCATGCTAAGTCTTAAGCTTAATCGAATACCTTATGCATGTGAAGCTGCAAAATTGCTTAAGAATCTGTTGAGAGCTGTTGTTGAATCTCCAATACAGGGACAGAACAAGAAAAACTCAGATTGGAAGGACTAGGACTGTGGTTTAGACTTGGCACAGATTAGTATCAAGTGAAAACTGAATTTGGATGGAGTTAAGAAATGTAGTGCTGACCACAGAAGCTGCCGAGTGTTGGAATCTGATCTCCATGCTGAAGACCATCTGAATTGAAGAGCTGATGAAATTGTAGCAGCCGAGTAGCTGCTGAAATCAGAGAAGGAAAATATAGAAAAAAAAATCTGGAAATTGCAGTAGAGAAGAACAAAACAGAAAATGCAGTGAGACAATCTGAATTGGTTGGTTTAGGCTGGCTATGCATTCGGGAATTGAGTACACTATAAGCCAGAAATTGTTGAACTCATCTATTATTGACCAACACAGAAGAAAGGCAGCTATATTAAACAGGGAGTCTGAGCAAGGTCTGAACAAAGGGCTAAAAAGAAATTAAAGATGAGTGAAGGCTGATCAAAAAGCTGAGTGCTGGTTTGGAGTAGCTGGACTGACCGGAGCTGGAACTGAATTGAGGGCTGTAAACTCTGAAATTAAAGCTAAGTGAAGGCTGATCAAAAGCTGAGAAAGAAAAGAACAAATTTCCAAAACTGCCCAAATTTGAACTGCAGTCCAAATGTAGCTGCCGAGTGCTACATCTAATGAAACTGTCCAAATCTTATTAAGTGTAAAATGTATCTGAAGTTGAAGGTGCACATTCAATTTCGGATCCAAGAGTAATCAAGGAAGCTGCAAGATCCTGAAAGGTTTGGGAAGAGCTGTTCAGAATTCGAAAGGAGCTGAACCAAATGCTGAACACAAAGAAAAAAAAATCAGTGCAGCAGTTTTTGAGCAGTTCATTTCAAGATGAGCTGAAATTTTTGAGTTTTCAAGGATGTGAATCAAGGAATGAGGCACATGAATGTAGTGAAGTGAAAGGAAATGAAAGAAAAGTGCTGATCAAGATGTAGTAAAAGCAGAGATTACAATGCAGTGAAGGCATTTCCGAAATCAGTGAAGGCAAGGGGCTGAAATTTAATGGGTTGATTTGAATTTTTGAGTGGAACACTTAAGGCTTCCACTGTCAATTATTTCAAGCACTTTTGATGTTAATGGTTGGAGAAATCAGAGACTTGAACTGAATATATTGTGGATGATAGACTTAAAATAGAAGGAACAGAAGAAAATTAAGGAGGTGTGCCAACAAAGGTTAAATGTGTCAAGGGAAAGTTACAAGGGTTGTTGAGTGGAAATTTTATGTTGTGTAGCTACTTCACTTGATATAACATGTTCTTTGATGTAAATCTGATCTGAAAAGAAAAGAAGAAGAGAAGAGCTCGAAAAAAAATTTGATGAGAAAGGAAAGGAAGCAATTGGCACACAAGGGTGGAAGTTGGCACATTGAGATCAATAAAGGTTTCTTTATCCAAATTAAGAGCATTATTCAAGACTGACTTTACCACACTTTTTATCTCATTACAAGGACTGTATGGAGAGCAAAGAGCATCAGAAATATCCCCAAGCACTCAAGTCTTCCACTTTATCCATTTTTTCCATTTTTCTTGGCTTTTATTCCATTTCTCACCATTTTCTATGCTTTTCATTTGTTTTTATAGTTGTTGATTCCAATCATGAATAATGGTGGAGATTAGATAATAAGCAAGCCTATGGTAGTGCAAGAATCATATGTGTTTGAGTGAGCTCCACTTCCATCATCAAGTTAGAACTTAAGGAGAGAGCCACCAAAATTTTCCTTGAAAGGCTATGAGTTAGATTCATCTCAATGACTCATGATGGATGAAAAGGCTAAGTTGTTGATTTAAGGACAAGATACTAATCCATAGGGCTTAGATTTATGAGAATTGACAACCCTAGGTAATTTCTTTTCATTTGTTTCTAATTATGCTTAAGAAAGCCTAAGGGATACATATTTACTGTTTTCGCAAGACGCTCAAGCTCAAGTGTGGGGGAGTTGATAAATACTATTTTATTGATTATTTGAGCTGCTTAAATCCATGTTTGACCTATGCTTTTATTGCTAAAATTGTGAAATTGCCCTAGGTTTTAGAACTTACTCTTATTTTGGACTAAATTGCAAATTTACATTAAATTGGATTATTTGGCCACTAAATTCTTGATCTATTTTTGTAGGCATCAAAGGTTTAAGGACCTAGGGCATATTGGGTCAAACTTGAGTCGGAAGTGACCCGGATCGAATTATCAAGATTATGATTTAATCTGGGTCGTCCGATTCAAGAGCGGCTAGATCTGAGCCATCCGGGACGATCCAAAGCAATCCGAGCTAGGGCAAGGGTTGATCAAGAGCCCTGATCAAGATCTGAAGATTTCATCCCAATCAGAGCTAAATCAACCGTCGGATCAAGCTTGGAGGGCTCTAGATCATCCATTCAAAGATTAGCTTGATCTGGACCATCCGATGCAAATCTGGAGGATCCAAGCTACCACAAGGCAGATCCTGACCTCAGATCATCATCATCAAAGTTTGGCTCCAATCAGAGCAAGATCAGCCGTTGAATTTTCTCAAATCAATCACAGCCGTCCATTTCTGATTACTTAAGGAAAAATTGCCGCAGCTTCCTCTCCATCGCGTCTTCGCCGCTACAGTGTTTTCCTTTGGCGTGTTCTTCGTGTTCTTGAGTTTTTTCTTCATCCGAAGGTGTGATCACTCGATTCTTGATTCAGAGCTAGTGCTAGGTCATTGGGAAAGCCATCAGTGGAGTTTCCGGATCAGATTTGCTCAATAGACAGTGCTGTTGTGAGGTTTCCGCAGTTCTGGCCATTTGACATCTTTGGATCGGCTGTGCTCGATTTCATTCCAACTGAGCTATCTAGAGGGGTTCCCTAGAGAGTTTAGATCATCATCCATTCACCCTCGCACGCAGACGCAGCTGAAATGAAGATTTCGAGTGAAAATTTCAGAAATGAGCAATCTGAACTGTATTCAATCGCAGATGGAGTTTTCCCCATGATTTGCTGAGCTTGCGGGTCTGAGGCTCTCCCTTGCTTGACAACCAAGGAGTACCTGAGCTGAAGAAGGGATCGAGGAGTAGTTTAATTAGTTTAATTTCTGTTTTAGCTGTAGTTTTTTGTGTTCTGTCGAATCTGCACTGCTTTGTTCTAATTTCTAGTTAGCTGCTGTAATTTCTGTTTTAAATTGTTTTTGGCAGTAGTTAAGATTCAATTCAGTAAGTAAAGTAGTTAGTGAATGAGTCTAGTGCACAAAAGCTTCAGATTTCAGCTTAATTTCTGTCAAATTCTTGCGTGCCAATTTGTTAAGCTTGCGTATCAAGCATTTCCTGCATTTTGACTTGGCGTATCAAATCCTTAGGAGCAGTTCATGTTAGCTAGATTAGATTATGTCTGAATGTTTTCTTATGTTAGATTGGGTTAATTCATCATCAGTTTGCTTGTAAGTTTTTGAGCTTGATTGTCCCCTGAATTTAGTTGAAAGTTCTGCACATCTAAATTCTGAATTTGGTGTTTCCTTCGGTTTGTTTACTTTGACAGCTTCCATTTGATAATTCTGAATTTTATTTTCATTTCTGAATTCCCTCAGTCCATTGCATGTCACTTGCTTACATCCCGAACTATTAGAATAAATTTTCGGCACAAGAATTCAACAACTCGGCACAAGAGCTTCATCTTGCGTGCCAAGTTGTTGGATTTTTTATTTGCATCGGATTTCCACTAGTTTTTCTTGGTGTAGGACAGCTACTGAAGTCTATTGATATCATCTTTAGAATTCTTGATGTTTCTTTGCATTGGTTTGCTTTCCAAAACCATAGCTAGTTTTAGTTAAAGTGCTTGATCAAATTCTGAATTTCACATGCTCTTATTTGTTTCAAGCTTGTTCATTTCCGAAAATTGCCATCACTACCTCTATATCTCAGCTTAGTGTTTGTTTGCAATTGAATTTAGATTTGTTTTCCAATTCGGTCAAGTACCTTGTTTGATTTGGTTTACTACTAGTTGAGTTTTTCTTTAGTGCCAACTTCTTATTTAGTTCATTAGCTTAAGATTCTTACTTCTCCATTGCAATTTCATTTTCGATTACAACCCAAAACCCAATTACTTATTTGAAACCCCAAAAACACAAACGACACATAAACCAAGCTCGAATCAAACACGACAACTAGCCCCGAGAAAAATACGACCTGTGGCCCCTATATTACATTTTCATACTTTTGATTGTAAAAGGGTTTCCAGCATTCATTCACATCTAAATTTGAGACCCACATTCGTGACAGTCATATTTGGGCTTATCAGCAACGGGGTGAGTCCATAACTCAGCGAATACCCAGCAGATATGCATAGTATGTTATAATAACAATAAGCATCTACGTTAATACAGTCTCATATCAACAATATGGAAAAACTAGTACTGGAAATATTGAGGTAGATACATACCGGAATCCTGCTAACCTGAAAAGAGGATAATAAGTACCAAGGGAATATCATTAGATATATAATCTCAAATAACAAGTCTCCAGAATATGCATGTCAAACAAGTGCAAGAATCAAGTGCAGCAAATCATGCACGATGCAAAATATGCACATGGTGCAATGACATGTGTCACCCCTGACACCAGTCAGATCAACGTACACCTGTCATAGGAACGTCTGAATGGGTAGGGCTATGACAACTGTTCGCACCCTGCTATCACTGCTCCTAGGTGATCGGGTGGACAGGATGCTGGTGGAGACTCCGCTCCTACCCCAAGCAATGGCGGAGTCAAGCTCTCATCTCCTCGTGGCTCAGTACGAGAAGGGATCCCTAGCTGCTACCACGCCCGCGCTCACCCTCCAAATAGTGGCCGAACGGAGCAATACAGGGAAAATGCGCACATCCTACGGTATCCACTAACCCATGAGTGGCCGTGTGCGCATATCATGTACCGGAAGACGATTAGGCTCAACCACAAAGGAGTCGCTGATCGTCGGCATGCAACAATGCAAGAATGATGTATGATATGCACACATACATCCCTCATGTCAAATACAAGAGATACATCCCGATATCTAAGCATACATATAGATATGACAATACCTGAGACTGTATGAAACTAACAGCATAATAACTCAGGGATAAACAACAAGTATCCAGAACAAGCATAATAAACAAGGCTAGCGTATAATCTTACTGCTATCTATAACTAACCATGCATAGCAATATGACAATATCTAAAAGATAAGTCAAAGGGTACTCGTCTCAATCGGAAGATGCTCGTATCAGAAAGAACCTCCCGTCCGCTAATCAGCAACGATAAATCCAATCAATGCCCTATAACAAAGGCATAAGATTTAACTACAATAATATGTAATTTATAGCTAACGAGCTATTTTAATTAATTAGGATCGTCCTAATTATCCTATTTTATTTAATTAACCATAATTAAATGATTAGACCTTAATTATCCCAAGTTATCCCGATTAGATTCCAATTAGGTTTTCAAAACCCGAATCGATCAAGTTTAGGTTATTAGGTTTAATCCCCAATTAACCCTAATCATGCCACACCCTAACTAGTTTAGGATTTTAACAACTGAATGGATTAATTCCAACACAAACAGAACCCACACGCAACAGCATCAATGTCTTGTCTGAAAGAACATAAGTTTAGTCATTTACAAATGATACTAACCAAACAAAATACCACATCGTATTAGAATTAATCCAACTATCAGAATTAGGTTAAATCATATGGAGCTAAATCCAAACCTAATTCATAATTAAACCTACTCCAAGATCCAAGATAAACCCATCCCAAATACAAAACCAATTCCATGAATGGTTTGAAACAATTTGATCTGATACAATAGTTTCAACAAATCCTCCAACTAAATATTCTACTCCTAACCTCATAACCAATCCAATTCCTACAGTCATGGATGGCTCACAACAGATAACACCCAAATTCAAAAGAAATGTATCAACCTACAATATCTAAGTTTCATAACTATTAGCATCCTCTTCCACATCAGAATCAAATACTCATGACCATCGGTTCCTCACACGAAATCAGAGCACTACAAATTCAATTGCAAAACTATTTCTACCGATCCAAAAGATCTAAACATTCATAACATAATTCATCCAACTGCAAACCAAAGCATCTCAATCCAAAATAAGATCATGGCAGTGAACCATACCCAAATAGGGAATCCTCACTCAAAGAACAGAACCATTCTAGATTATCCCCTATTTCGGATCGAGTAAACACCAAGCAAACCAAATCAGAAACCTAATCCGGCAATGACATCACACGGCAATCAACCTCACGGTAGGTTATCCCAAGCCAAAGGACTAAGCTAAACATTTACCCAAAATAGAAACAAGGTGAGATTTATTTCATAGTTATGCTACAATCTCATTTAACAATTAGAATCAAATCCCAAAATCAGATTG
The DNA here is from genome assembly GCA_024364735.1 of Boesenbergia rotunda. Classification (NCBI taxonomy): domain Eukaryota; kingdom Viridiplantae; phylum Streptophyta; class Magnoliopsida; order Zingiberales; family Zingiberaceae; genus Boesenbergia; species Boesenbergia rotunda. The sequence goes on along the minus strand of JAGFNQ010007739.1, from coordinate 193,403 downwards.
CCCTTATGAACCAATATCCAAATCTGAAACACTAACAAATGGTATTACATGACAACACACATCTAAATGGTTGCTCACGACAACGATTACAACAGCCCAAATCAACACAGCAATTGCCGCCACCAATCCGGGATCTGATCAATGTAGGTAACAAGTGGTAATCCGATCAAATTTGATTTCTAAGCCACAAGGCAAACTGAAACACCAATTCATCAAGTTATAAAACGAAACCTAACATGTTTAGTATATAAGCCCCATATAGATCAGAAATTACAATTTGTATCAACCCTCCAAAGCAAAATCAACTCCAACCTTCACAGCCCACGCCTAGATCATCACAAGTTTAGTAAACCCATTCAACATAGGGCAACTGTTAATCTCTATATCTAAATCTGATTTCACAATGGAATTCCGATCTTAAATAGTAGGATTCTCCAGGTTGCAAACCAAAATCCCGAACACAAACAATTCCAAGGGAAGCGGAAAAGCAAGGAAAAATCTGCTACCCAAGGAGGTCCTTACCTGCCTGTGATCGGCGATGAAGCAAGATCGCGCAAGGGAAAATAGGCGTCGACTCACGCTCAAACTGAGGGATCACGCTCCTTTGTCGAAGAAGAAGAGAGCCGCCATTAGCTCGCTGAAGAGGGATGAAGGGGGTCGATACTGCTGGCGTGGAGAAGTGAAAGACTCGAGGTGGCTCTCAACTCGCCTCCTCGACTGGTGGCTGGCGACCAGAGACAAGGCGGCGCTTTATCCACTCGCGGCAGAGGCTAGGCACGCGAACGAGATGGAGAAGAAGGGAGGATTGGGTGCTTGGTTGATGCCGTCGACGTCCTGATCTGGCGAGCGTGGAGAGGAAGGGGTCGTCAGGTGTGGCTGCGGCTAGGTCATCCAGAATGGGAGAGGGTGGCGTCAGGTGTGGCTGCGACTGCGGTCGAATGAAGTGGAGAAAAGAAATTTATATATGAAGGGCTTTTTGCAGAAAAGTCCTCTATCTTTCAGAAATCTAAACCCGACCCTTAGGGTAAGGGTTTTAGCCCTTTGACCCGCCAATTAGATATAATCCATCTCAATAAATTTTCTAGGATTAAATTATTTACACTCTCGTAATTTAAGAGGTATCCCAAAACCCTTTACCATAGTCCGATAATTTCAAATCTTCCAAATAAATTTTCTAAAATTTTATTTTACTGTGTTTTTAATTAGCCGTATTTAACACTATGTCCTGGTCGAGGACTGGGAACGAAGACCTGGCTGAGGGTTGGGCATCGAAGACCTGGTTCGGGGAATTGGGCAAGAAGACCTGGCCAAGGGTTGGGCACCGAAGTCCTGGACTTAGGGTTTGGGCACGAAGTCTTGGTTCGAGGGACTGAGCAACTTAGCTGAGTGATGACTAAAGACAGGAGTAGAGACGGGTCAGGTTTTGGGCGTCTTGAGGTCCGGAAGTATCGGAAGCTAAGCAAAAGTCCACCCGATGGACTGGGTGGCAACCGTCTCATGAAAGGAGTAGGTGAAAGGCGCATTCTCGGGGGTGGGAACTTGCGCCAGTTCGACCTAGGGTTTCATGGAAATCTGAAGTCCGAACCAAGTCCTTAAGGCTAATATTGTATGTATATGTGCTTTATGTTTGCGTATCTTGCAGGTACCAAGATTGGAAGACAAAGCAGGCAAAAAAACTGGGCTGGAAGCTTTGAAGTCAGGTGCCCCCATTGATGGGGGCGCCCAAGCCAAAGAAGGAAAATGCAGTTTAGGTGATGAAAGCATAATAGGCTTCAAGAAAGGCGCCTGGAAGGCCTGGGCACCTAAGTTGAAAGCTGTATTTGCTGTTTCGAGTTTGAAACACAGATAAGCCTTCACGCAGGCACCCAGGAGGTCCGGGGCGCCCTGGTCAGAGGTTTTATCAGCCGCGGCGAGGTCGGCGCGGGGATAAGGTTTGACCAAGTTTATAGGGGCGCCCCGACGTCCAGGCGCCCCCAGGAGCACTATAAAAGGGGCTTCGACCCCTCTGCTTCAGACACAACTGCTGAAAGTGATTCTGAGCATTCTGATCGACGACAACATGCTAAAGACGAGGCTCTATGACTGGGAGGCTCCAGGAGGAAGTGCGCGGCATTTCGGAGGTTCAGATCGACCGAGTTTCAAACCCTAGTTATTCGGTTTGCATTTAATATTCTGTACTTAATTTTCTATACTTGTTCTTGTAATTATCAACTGTAAAACGGGTTTTCTCCATCTTCGGAAATTCTGGAAAGGAGACCAATAGTGGACTCACACCGAGTACATAGGCCTTGGACGTACTGACCCAGGGGGGTCGGGAACCAAGTAAATAAATCCTGCGTGTCCTTTGTATTGCTTTAGTCTTTCTGTGTATTTTCTGCTGCACTAACGCTCTGAGTAGATCGAATGTTTTATGAAGGTTTCACGACATGATTTTCATGGTCGATATTCACCCCCCCTCTATCGACGGCACCAGTCCTACACAACAATCTCTCCCTTTTCGATGTTTGATAATATCTTAAGTTAGATTGGCTGAAAGGGCTAAACCTTGGGATAAAAATGAAAAATAATATTTTGAAGACCCATTTTTGATCTTTTGGGGGAAATTTCTAACTTCCGCTCACTCCCCCCCCCCCTTTTTTTTTGAAAAAATATTTTGATTTTTTTTATCCTTTGGTAAGAGAGAAAAAATTCTAACTTAAGCACACCTCTCCCCCTTTGTTATACATCAAAAATCACTAAAAAAATACTTGCACTAACAATGAAAACATTTGGTTCTTTTTAAAAATACTAGTATAAAATTTTGAAAGCATGACATAATACTTAAGTACTTAAATTGCACCCAAAAAGAATTTAACTTTGAAAGTAATTTGAATTTGTAGGAAAGTATTTTGAACTCAAAACACTTCTCACTTAAAATCATTTATTTAGAAGAGATCTTTCAAAACAAATTGCACTTAAAATATATTTGACAAATAGAATACTTTAAAAAATGTTAGTATTTTGAAAAATATCTACACTCTCAAAAATAGTTATATTTTGTGAACATATTGTGTACTTTGCAAGTACTTTTGAAAACTATTATGATCTTTGAAAAATGCAAGTACTTTTGATATATATTGAGTTTTTGAAAATAATGTAAGTACTTTTGCATTTTTGGAAAATATCTACAATTTTTGGAAAATATTTGTAATTTTTGAAAAACATAAGTACTTTTTGAAAAATATTAGAATTTTTTGAGAAGTATAAGTACTTTTGAAAAATCTTAGAAATTTTTAGAAGTATAAGTACTTTTGAAAAATCTTATTTTTAAAACATAATATTTTACTTGACTTGGTTTCTTTTCCAATCTGACACAATCCTAGGAAACCTTGTTAACTGCAAGGGCATTTTCCTAAGTGTCCTGGAAATTCTCCAACTCAAGTAAATATTATTTCAAAAAGAGATAATATGATTAAAAACAATACTTTGAATGAAAATATATTAAATAATTCATGTAATTTGACCTCCCCCTAAACTTGACCCAGTCCTAGGAAGCTTGTTGACCACAAGTACAATTCCTCTAAGTCTTTAGGGTTTAGTTCAGATCAAAGGAATTATCTAATAACTTCAAAACAATTAATTACCAAAAAAAACTTTTCAGAAATTCTTCTTTTGACTTAGATTCCTCCTAAATTTGACACATCCTGGGAGTCCTTGTAGATCATGATGTGGACCTTCCTCTGTGTCTTTAGGGTTTATCAAAATCAAATGAGACATAGGCACAATTTTAGAATATATTTTAAAATTTCGAAACATATTTTGAAATGAAGATAATTTGTCAGGCATAATTTTTGAAAAACATAAGTAATAGTATTTAAAGCACAGTTTTTGAAAACCATTTTAAAAGACAGTGATTTTTTAAGGATAATTTTTGAAAGAGAATTAAAAGAATAAACTACTCCTCCTGTACCTGATACCGTTTGACTCTATCTAAGTGCCTTAAGGAATTTTAGTGTTGTCCTAGGAGGCTTGTATCTAATTGTGTGAGTCAAATAATTTTTCAAAAGGATATAACTTTTGAAGACATATAATATATTGCCAATCAGACAAGCATGAAATCCATAAAAACATTATTATGTTAAAGTGCTATTTTGAAAATAGATTTTTAGAAACATATTCTAATCATTTTGAAAAATATTTTTCAATTTATTAGTCCTTAACATCTCACCCATTCTAGATGTCTCAATACAACAAGCATGGTTGCCTTATGGGTGCACTGTGAGATGCTTGAATTATTTTTCTTAATTCATTGTTAAATCTAAGATTTAATTGACACTTGTGTTAGATTCAAATTTATCAAATAGTAAAGTAAATTTGATTTTCGGTAATCGACTTCTAAGTCTTGGCGAGGCACAAGGCCTTCTTTGGTCGTAGCCTTATTGAATCATCAACCCTTTCCTTGACAAAGCCTTTTATCGAAAATTCATTTTCAAATTACTTCTTGAAAAATTTTGGTCTAACTAGCTTAGGTTTTGGATCGGTAGCTTTGGCTAGTTCCACTAGACTAAACAGACCAAGTAGAATATACTTGACCTTATTAGAAGGGCTTCCCCAACGTACTATCATCTCACCTCCACCTAATACTAGGTTAATCAAGTTTCAATTAATCTTTTTCCTATATCTGTTCTAAATCATGTGTAAAATTAAACATGAATGACATGACATAAAATTTAAAGAATTAGTAGATGCATGTTCATGACATTAATGCATGATTCAAACAAGTCAAAATATTCAATTAAGTTTCTAAAGATGTATCAAATTCCTGATTTGATACATGTCGTGTGAACCCACGAATATGCCAACCCACTTTGGCATATTTAATTGTATTAAATTAATTATTGCGGTTTGGGTAAGAATTTAATTAATTCGGGTTTAAGTTACTTATAAATTAATTGAAGTTGAATTACTTAAGAATTAATTGAAGTTGGATAAATTAAGGTTTAATTGAATTAAAATTAATTAAGGATTAATTGAATTTGAAATTAATTAAGGATTAATTGAATTAAAATTAATTAAGGATTAATTGAAGTAAAATTAATTAAGGATTAATTGAATTAAAATTAATTAAGGATTAATTGAATTAAAATTAATTAAGGATTAATTGAATTAAAATTCATTAAGGATTAATTAAGGATTAATTGAATTAAAATTAATTAAGGATTAATTGAATTAAAATTAATTAAGGATTAATTAAACCTTGAATAATTAAGATTGAAATGATTAATTAATAGTTGTGGGTTTAAGTTCATAATTTTTATTATTTCGAAAATTTCTGACTCATCCACTATTTCCTCTTTATTTATTTTTACAAGTTTTTCTAATAATTCTGATTTGTTTGAATCTTTGTAAATTTTATTAACTATAACCTTAATCTGAGATAATTCCTTTTCCTCTTCATCCTCAAAATTACATCCTTCAATATCCTCAAGGTAGGTGGAGTAATTAGGGCCACTAGTTAATGTTTTGTAATAATCTTTAACATTATCTATAATTAAATTATCATCTAAAAGAATTTATTTTCAATATCCTCAAAATTATCCTCAGTATTATCTTTAACAACCTCAGAAATATCTTCAATATTTTCAGGATTAATCTCAAGAATTTCATAATTAAGTTCAGGATTATTCTTGGGATTATCAAAATTAATTTCTAGATTATCCTTAAGAAAATTAATTTCTGGATTATCCTTAAAAATTTCAAAATTAATTTCTAGATTTTCCTTAAGATTATCAGAGATAATTTCAATATTATCCTTAAGAATTTCAAGTTTAAATTATAGATTATCAGAATTAAAATTGTCAGAATTTTCAGTATTACTTTTAGTAATTTTATCAAATCTAATTTCAGAATTAATTTCAGTAATAACAGTAAAATATCAGATCTATTTTCAGAATTAAAATTAAGATTAATTTCAGAATTAATTTTAGGAATTAATCAATTAACCTTAAGGTTTAAACCGTTGATTTCTGATATTTTAACATTATCGGTATTTTGTAGCAGGTCATGCAGAACATTAACTTCACTATTTACATAATTTAACTTTTCAAAAAAATTATCTAACTTATTTACATAAGAAAGCGCAGGAATTTTAAAATTTTTCGGGACATAAATTTTGCGTACCTTTGCCGGACACTTATTCTTGTAGTGTCCGTATTTTTCGCACTTGAAACATTTGATGTGATCCTTGTTCCTTCGAACTTCTGGCGCTGGTGCCTCCTTTACCACCGGTGAGGAATGATTCTTATGAGTAGGACACTAATCTTTGTAGTGTCCTCTCTCCCTGCACGTGAAGCATATCATATGGAATTTAAAAATAGACATTTAAAAAAAAATTATACCTAAATCACCGCTGGGCTCCCCCCTCAACTCCTAGCGTCATTGCTCCGTCGGCAGTTAGTCCGGTGAAGAGCGGTCTGGCTCTGATACCAGTTGTAGGACCGGTGTCGTCGATAGAGGGGGGTGAATATCGACCGAAAAATCTTTTCACGGAAACTTGTAAACATAAGAGTAATCATTCTGGATAGACCGTTAGTAGCACAGCGGAAAATAAAACAGAACGAATAAAAGACAACACAGCACACACGGGATTTTTTACTTGGTTCCCAACCCCCCAGGGTCAGTACATCCAAGGCCTAAGCACGGGAACGCCCACCCACTAATGGTCTCCTTTCTGGACTTTCCGGAGGCGGTGAAACCCATCTTACAGTGCAGAAGTTATAATTAAAAAGAGTTAAAGAAATTAATGACTGAATGTAAATCAGACCAAAAAGAATCGAAGCCTCGGTCGATCTGGATCTCCGAAGTATGACGCACTTCCTCCCAGAGCCTCCTTGGTCGCAGAGCATCGTCGTTAGCGTATTTCTTCTATTTGGAGTGCTCAGAATGATTGTGGAAGTTATGTTCTAAGCCTTGGGGTCGAAGCCCCTTTTATAGGCTTCATTCGGGCGCTTGTGATCACCGGGGCACCCCAATGGGCTTGGTCAAACCTCATCACCGCGCCGAACTAGCCGCAGCTGATAAGCTTCTTGACCAGGGCGCCCTGGACCTCCCAGGTGCCTCAATGAAGGCTTATCTCTGCTTCGAACTCGTAGCAGAAAATACAGCTTTCAACCAGGGTGCCTGTATCATCCCGGGCGCCTGAATGGAAGCCTGTTCTGCCTTCTTTAACAAATCTGTTTTTGCTTCTTTGACTTAGGAGCCCCTGTTGATGGGGGAGCCTGACTCCATTAGGGCGCCCCCATTGATGGGGGTGCCTAGCTGGCTGGGTTCCAGCCCCTTTTGTGTTGTTTACCTGCTTTGTCTTCCGTGCTAGGTGTTGGAACTGGGTGCATGTTGACAAGGATACGGGTTCGTAAAATTTTAAATTTTTACGTGCAGTGGAAGAATTAGCATAAAATAATTTCTCAAATTATTTTAACCTCGTATCTAGCATGCAACCTTATGATGTGTGGACATGATCATAAATTAAAACTTTGCGAAAAAGTAAACTAATTTACTTTGTACCTTTCGTAACTCGAAGAAAGGGACGAGATCCAACCGTAGCGTCCCTTGGAAGCTCCGCCTCTATTCGCGTCCACGCCGAGTTCTCTTCGGGATGACTTCGCAAAGCCACGAGTTTTGTGCCGACGAGAACTACTAGATTCTCCGAAGACACAACTAGAAGATCAAGAGAGAAGAAAGGAAACTAACCACCAAGTTAACGGAATCAAAATTCCGGGAAAGGAAGGAAGGAGTCGCGATCCGCTTCTTCTTCTTCTTCGGCACGAACTTGGTGGAAGAAACTCACGGCCACCCTTGGGATGTGCGCCGTCCCTAGGGGAGGAGAGAGAGCCGGCCCTAGAGAGAGAGAGAGTTAGAGAGAGAGAGGGAGAGAGTTAATCTCTTGATTACTCTATTGCTTAAGGAATTAAAGCCTAGCCTTGGTTCCTTTATATAGTAGCATCTCCCTTGCCAAGTCTCCCTCTTAACGGAATTTTCGTAAGAAATTTATCCTATAAATTCTCTTATTAATTATTCCGTTTAAACCAAGTTTTATTATAACTAACTTTATAATAAAATAAATACATCTCTCCTTTTATTATGGAATAAATTTTACAAGAAATTTATAAACTTTCTTATTATGGAAAAATCAATTCATAATTGATTTTATAAAATTAAAATAAACCATTCCATGGATCATTTTAATTTCCAAAAAAAAGAAATAAATTTTTATAAATTTATTTATATAAATTTCTTTATACAAAATTTATTTATCCATAATTTATAAAACAAATCGCGCTAGATTTATTTTATTAATTAAACCAAATAAATTGGTTTTCTCCCCTTTTAATGGCCGGCCAAAACAAAGGAGTTTGGCACCCTCTTTGGCCGGCCAAACCGAGCCGAACCGATCGCGAATTAAACTCATTTAATTCGCCCAATAAGCCTTCAGAAGACTTAGCCATTTTAAGTTTCCGTTGCGCCTCTGATTAACTCAGATTCGACTTATTTCTCTTGATTGGAAAATCTAATTTTCAACTCGTTTTAAATCCCTCGGATTACTCGTAGTGCGTGTGACTAAATAGGCTTTCGATTTATGTTGGCCGTCTGTAATTAACCAATTATAGAACGATCATGAGTGGCACCTAGTAGTACGTCATGACCCCCAATTAATCGAAAGATCAACGGTTGACCTCAGAAGTAATTCTGAAACCCTTCAGCAGCTCTAATGAGTCGTGCCTCATTCCCTTCACCATCTTATACCCTCTTGGTTCAGGATATGGTCTGTTTGTGTCAGTCCCCACTAGACTGACTACGTCACACCAAGCCCAAGTAGTGTCTTTCTCGTCCTTTGGATTTCTAATTACTCTCATGTATTTAAGAGACTCACACTCTAAACATGATATGCTCTGGCCAGGGGCTTTGAGTAACAATCCGACGATAGGCCTGGGTATACATCTCCTCTCAAGGAGTGGTGAATCCTTTGTAGGCTGTTCAAACATCTTCGGGCACTTCGGCTTATACCCAATCATCCTGGGTCCACAACTCCTTGGAGATGCTTGCTTAAGATGTTAAAGTATAAGTCTCCATGCCCAAGATGACTTGAACACCGCAAGTCAAATGAACATCGCACTTAAGCTGCAGTAAGAACTTCATTGACATATCTATATAGATTACCATATGAAGTTTTACAGCTAGTCACTCCAATGAACTAGTTCCCATAACTAGCATCCATGTTTATCTCCGGACATCCCAATGTCACTAGCCAGTGAGAATCAGCTGATTAGAGAATAACCCATGCTAGTCTCAACAGAATTGATAGTGTCCGTTTTTATCAATTCATCGACTAGGGATATTTTCAATACTTCACAATTGCACATGTAGAGATAATCACTAGTTGTGATCCTATCACAAATTCTCTTATGCTGTGAATTGTATTGCGGATATTCAATAGATGAGTTTAAGATCCCAATCAAATACATCAACATGTATACTCAAATAGTGAATTATCATTCATTAAAATAAATATTTACAATCATAAGGCGATTGCCTTAGGACACTTCTCTCATATCACTAACAAACTCCCACTTGGCCTAATGCCAATCGCTACGGTATCCAATACCACAGGCTCTAACATGACCCTCAAACTTGCTTTGAGGTAAGGCCTTAGTTAAAGGATCCGTTAAATTCCTTTCAGTGGGAATTTTCTCAATTTGTATATCATTCCTACTTATAATCTCTCTGATCAGATGATAGTGGCGAAGCACGTGTTTGGATCGCTGATGAGACCTTGGTTCCTTTGCTTGTGCAATAGCTCCATTGTTGTCGTAGTAAACTGGCACTGCTTCATCAATGGTTGGAACCACGCCAAGTTCGGTGACAAACTTCTTGATCCAGACTGCTTCCTTTGCTGCTTCCGAAGCTGCGATATATTTCGCTTCCGTGGTAGAATCCACTATGGTGTCTTGTTTGGAACTTTTCCAACTTACTGCGCCTTTATTCAAAGTAAATACATATCCAGACTGTGATTTGGAGTCATCCTTTTCTGTCTGGAAACTGGCATCTGTATACCCACGTATTACCATATCTCCTTCTCCATATATTAGGAACACATCCTTAGTTCTTCTTAAGTACTTAAGGATTGTCTTGACAGCCGCCCAATGATCCATTCCTGGATCCGACAGGTATCTGCTTGTGACGCTCAGAGCATACGATACATCGGGCCTAGTACACAACATAGCATACATGATAGATCCTATCGCGGATGCATAAGGAATCTTATTCATGCAAATCCTCTCATCTTCTGTGCGCGGACACATAGACTTTGAAAGGTTGATCCCATGCCTGATGGGAAGGTAACCTTTCTTGGATTCCGACATGCTAAACCTTTTTAGCACTCGGTCTATATATGTAGACTGCGAAAGACCAAGCAACCGTTTTGATCTATCTCTATAGATTCTAATCCCAAGGATATAGGTTGCTTCTCCCAGGTCTTTCATGGAGAAAGTTTTGGACAACCAAATTTTAACTGTCTGTAAGACTGATATATCGTTTCCTATAAGTAATATGTCATCGACATATAATACTAGGAATACGACTGCACTCCCACTAACCTTCTTGTACACACAAGGTTCGTCAGGATTTTGTGAGAAATCAAACTCTTTGATTGTCTCATCAAAATGGATATTCCAGCTCCTTGATGCTTGCTTCAGTCCATATATGGATCGTTGAAGCTTGCATACTTTGGTTTTATCAACCGATGTGAAACTTCAGGTTGTATCATGTATACATCCTCAAGCAGGTTTCCATTAAGGAAAGCTGTTTTCACATCCATTTGTCATATCTCATAATCATAATGAGCTGCTATGA